>JAHLJT010002630.1:66560475-66641528 GCA_031308135.1 Acheta domesticus
CTTTGCCCTGTTGTGGGTTATTAAATAATACTAATAATTTAAATAAAATTTGTTTTGCTTCTCGCAAAAGAAGATAGGTCTACAATTGATCTCGACATCGTCTTTTGGAATTTATTTTCATTGCTCGTCAAGTAAAAAAAATGCCAGGGTTTTACCGGATTTGAACACGCAATCCTCTATTCTCCCGTCTCGAGTCCAGGCTATTGCGCCACTAACACAGACATATGCAGTTCCGCGAACTGATGCAGTTTAGAATCATACGCATTCGTGTCTTTACATTCATTGATTTTCCCTATTTCTGTAACTTAAAATATTAAATAAATTACCTCTGAAAGACATTAAGAATGCAGAGCAATCTACGCAATCCTATGAAATAGTTAATTCTAGTTATAAATGTATCGGGGTTCAACGTAATAGAATTGTCGCTAGCAAGCACTTTGTTCCTAGGGTTGCGCTCAGGTCTTATCACCTTTCGCCTCTGTCCAAGGTGAGATTGGTAGACGTGATAAGGTTGAAGTAAATGTAGTAGACAAGTTTCGACAGCGTCCGAAATTCAGGAAAGAATTAAGAAATTATGTAGTTTGCAGCAAGTAACCACAGAATCTAAAAATCATATATCGACTTCAAGAAAAACACCTATCATCACGCAGTTATTTCACCTACACACATTCAAATAAAAAAGCTCTTAGTTTCTCGTATTATTGGTGATGGTTGATTAATATATTTCAAATTTTACACTATTAACACTTCATCCTTATCATTAAACTCTTAATCAATCGATGACCGAGAGATTCGAAAAAAATATATACCTTAAATTTTTAAATCGAAAAATTTAATAAGAATCCCACGTCAACAATTAATTTCGAAGTATTGTGCTCCACACGTACAACATTTTCAAAAATAAAAAAAGGCCACGAGTAGGCCAGAACTTCAACTCGAGTCCTCTGGTTTCGAATCAATTACCCTACCAACTGAGTTAGCTCTTCCCATACTCACTTTGGCACTATTTTGCACGTTAGGAGGTTGGTGACACCATACTATTCTCTCTATAAATTGCAAAAGCTACTCGTGTTTTTAAAACAAACTTGTAAATTAAATTTATTTCAAAATTCAATTTTGAATCAGATTGCATTAAGAAATACATCTATAGCTTGTGAATTGAAGAGATTCGGGTTCGAAGAACATTTCATTGTCACCATATAACTCAAAATTATGGGAAAACTACTAAAGTTTGAAGAAACTAACATTAAAGATATAATATTGAAGAATATATTGCATTAAGAAAGAAATCTTAATGTGTCATTAATAGTGTAGTTAATAGTGTAGTTGTGGGAGGATATGGAAAATTTTTAATCTTTTGAATGGTCGAAATCCCAAAGGTTTTATTGAAAATCGGACCTTCTGCCATAAGGTGAAGCGAAGTTCTACTCGCGGAAACAGTTAATAAAAACTATGGCGTAGGCAAGAAAATCTCATTTTTACTTTCCCGTATACATACGTATATACGGAGTAATACACGTAGTATAGGAAAAGTTTATGTAATGCTGCGCGATAAAATGGCGGATTTTAAGCAGAAAACATTCATGGCCGGGGCCTGATAACGAACTAGTGGTGCTACAGAATGGCACAGACCTTCCCGTATTAGTTTTTCCTATTTCCTTTGATGTTGGCTAGCTGTTCGGACTTTGACATATATATTCTTGCAGTTTGCCATCTATTCGCCGCCCAAATTACTTTTTTTAACATTTTCTTAATTTTTCGGTTTCTTAATAATAGAACGGAAATACTACTTTAAGAATATTCAAGAACAGTGAAAGCTCGTCCTTAATGGCAATTTTCTTTGAAAAATTTTGAAGCGGTTTTTAAGAGAATGGCGTTAAGTGTTACTGCAAATGCAAAATTTGAAACTCTTTTTTCACAGGAATCATTTGTGTTTTCGAAAAAACATTACTTGAAGTCATTTAAAGCACATTAAGTCGCAAAGAAATTAGTGTTTACAAATTATGGGAAAGGTGTATATTAACGGTGTGAGATCTTTCAAAAATTACGTTTGTGTAATTTTGAAAAAACAAAAATACCCCAAAATAAACTTTACGTACGTCATATTAAAGAGTGCAAATACCACTATCCGTTCGAAAAGTTTTGGAGAAAAAATTTGGGGACATATTTGAGAAAATAGGCGTTTTAGCGAAGATGCAGAATTTTGGCTAGTTTTCACAGAAAACGGTTGAGTTTTCGACAAACTTTATTTGACATTATTTAAAGCACATGTACTCATAAATATAATGTTAACAAATTGCCGTTAATGTAAATATTAACACCGTGGGAGACAAGTCAAAGAGATTTCATTTTTGTAAGTTGTGAGAAAATAAAAGAAAAGTGCAACAGACGTATAGTCATCTCGTAGAGTACATTAGGTACTATGACTACCAAAAGTTGAAAGAAACAATTTTGGAGGCCGTTTTTTGAGAAATCTTGTTTTTTTAAATTTTTTCAAATTACACACATTGCACACAATATTGCGTGAAAACTACTAAACGTTTCTAAAAAGTGTTTCGTAATGTGTCAAAAACGTTTCTTAAAGAAAGAACTGACTCTGAAGAACAAATTTTATTTGAAGAAAAGTCTCAATCTTCAATTTTGTAGTTGGAGGAAGATACCGAAAAAAATTCAAACTTTTTCAGCTTTCGAAAACTCAGAGTTAACCGTGGAAATCGAACTTATGCATACTTAATAAATGTATTTTACTCTATACTTACAAGACATTTAAAGAAAAAAGTTTGGTCCGTTTTTGAGTAGATTTTGAAAATGTGTGGAGGGCTTCATGTAAAGTGCCCCCAAATTTTTCGAAAATTTTCAAATTCTCTAAGCTTCAACTAGAGCCAGATGGATAGGGGTTTCGTTAATTTAGAAAAATCCTACGCTTGGTTTAGGCGCTAGAGGGACGGACCGAACAGACAGACAGACTGACAGACGGACAGACGGACGTTTTGCTTTCAATTGTTTTTTTTGGTATCAAGGACTTACAAAACAGGGATTCTGGATACACCACGTGTTAGGGGATATATTTTTCTTAATTTAGCAACTGATTTTATGCACTTTTTCGTTATTGGGGTCCGGCAATGAATTTTGTTCTGCGGAAAATTTGCCATTTTGTCGGGCAGCATTTCATAACTTTCCCTATACTACGTATATTACTTTGTATATACGTATATAAACGGGAAGGTAAAGTGGGTAAAATAAGTTGCTAAATTAAGAAAAAAAGTCCCCTAGCACGTGGTGTGGTTAGAATTACAGCTTTGTGAGTCCTTGATACTAAAAATCTTTCTCCAACAACAAAATTGAAGATAGAGATTTTACCTTCAATTAAAATTTGTTCTCCAAAGTGAGTTCTTTCATTTAGGTCCTGTACATTTTTTGAAAATTTAAGTAGTTTTCTGGCAATATTGCGCGAAATATGTGCAATTAAAAAAAATACAAAAACAAGATTTTCTCAAAACGGCTCCAAATTTTTTCTTTTAAATTTAGCAGGGATAGTGCCTAAATGTGATGACATAAACGTCATGTTGCTCTATTCTTTCTTTCTTCAGAATTAACAAAAATGTAATTTTTTGACATGTCTCTCACGTCGTTAATATTTTCATTGTAGACAATTTGTTCACGTTATTATATTTATGAGTATATTTGCTTCAATTAATGTCCTATAAAGTTTCTCGAAAACTCAACCGTTTTCTGTGAAAAAGTAGCTCAAAATTCCGCATTTCGATAAACGCTCAAACTCCATTTTCTCAAAAATGTCTCCAATTTTTTCTTCAAATTTTTCGAACGGATAGTGCTAATTAAACTTTTTAATGAGGAATAAAGTTCTTTTTGGAGTTTTCTTTCAAAAATGACACAAATATATTGTTTTGAAAGATTTCTCACACCGTTATAATGCACGTTTCCCACAATTTGTAAACACTATTGTAATTGCGAGTAAATGTGCTTTAAATGATTTCTAATGAAGTTTTCGAAAACCCAAAAACTTTCTGTGAAAAAGAGCTTCAAATTTCACATTTATAGTAGCGTTGAAACGCCATTTTCTTAAAAACGGCTACACATTTTTTCAAAGAAAATTCCAATTTAGGAAGAGCTTGCACCGTTCTTCAATAGTCTTAATATAATATTTCCGTTCTACTGTTTAAAAACCAATAAATTAAGAAAATGTTTAAAAAAGCAATTTGTGCGGCGATAGATGGCAGCTGGCAAGAGTATATGGCAACTCCGAATACCTACCAAAAGAAATAGAATACTAATATGGGAATGTCTGTGCCATTCTGTAGCACCACTAGTTTCAAATTGTGATGGCTTTATTGAGTCTGTATGTGCAAAAATACTGAGACATTTTGTAAGCAAACTTCGCTTTAATCGATCAATAAAAATTAAAATAATATGTTGGAGAACATTTCGATATTTTCATAGAGGCTTCATGTAAGTATTGCTCAAAATTAAAGGGGTTCTTTTGTTTAGTGTGAACAGATGAAAGAGAGATTATCCATTTTCGAGAATATCTAGAGATCGGTTTTGGCCTCTGTGCGCTGCAAGATAATTTTTTGTTTTTACTACCTGAATGTCGAATGCAGTAAATGTTGCAAGATTTTACAACCTACACTTTTCCAGATTTGGGTTTGATCAAAATAAGGGTCTAAAACCAGAAAAGTAAACGTCATACTTTTCTCGAAAATTTTTCGATAAATGTTGGTTTCCGAAACTTCTCCCGGTGAAATTCTGAGAATAGTCTAAACAACAAGCGTTCGATATGTTTTTATGATTTTTCTGATTATTCATTGGAAACTGTGCACCTGCACCCGTTAACTCACATTTTCAATGATTTTTTATGCACACGAATATATTCATATATTTTCAAAATAGCAAAAATTAAGCCAATTCATAAAAAAGAAACAAAAATTAAATTCACAATTCTCAGCCAATATATCTTCCATCATTTTATTCAAAATATTTATATGTTCAATTATAAATTATAAATATTTATAGATCCGGTACTGTGCGAGAGAGCCCATTCCAATATTGCTGAAGGTTGAGATAAAAATGCACAGAAAATAAAATAGCACCTTTCATTTTATTGTGAAAGATTATTTTGGTATTTTCCTCCAATTTAATTTTATATTGATTCCGGCTTCTTTCCTGTCCACTGATGCTGTGGAGAAGGGGCACCCAAAAGAACTAAATATGCAAAATTGTAAAGAAGAATTATCATAAAAGTCGTATTTTGTAAAATACTGCCTAAGAACAAAATCCGGGTCCAATCTGTCTTTCTTCATTTCCTCATGTCTTTCATCTATCATTCATATGCACCCAAACTGTCCCATTTTCTCTTTTCTCATCTACCCGTCCCCCAAAACACGTCATCTGTAAGAATTTACTTGCCTTCAAAGAAAGCCGTGTCCTCGTAAGACACGCAAACCTAGTTTAAAAGGCTTAGGAATCATCACTTTGAAGATATTCCCGTGTGTTGCAATAATCTTTGTTTTGTACGTCATAATCGGCAAACTTCAAAAATCTGTACGATGTAGGATGAAGTGTAATTCTCTATCCACCAGCATCACACTTACAAGGTTCTGTGTCGATGGTTCTTTTAAACTGCCAAAACCATCGTCTTTCCTTAGCGTGTGACATACTTATACAAAGAACTAGAAAGTTAAAAAAAATTATAATTTGTAGCTACATTCAAGGTCAGAATATTACTGGGTGCTACCAAAATGTATACAAATTTATAATAAACTCCAAAATAAATACACAGAAGTGTTTCAGTCATTTTCAAAGTATATTTATAGTCAAGGAGATTAAATGTGGTGGGGCAGGTACAGGGCTTTACATTTGTAAAGGTTTGTAAGTTGCACCAATGGATTATGTGAATTCCGCGATTAAAATATTTTCGACCCACCATTAACATTCCTAAATAATGTCTTTCGCATTAGGAATCACATAATTCTCTAGTCAGAGAACGGCATTTTATCGACGAATGACCGAAAATCTAATTACAATTGTCAGTAGGACTATTGATGAGTATTCAAAAGATAGCGTTTGAAAACTCCAGTCATTTCATCATTTCTATCTCTTGATTTGCAAAATGTGTTCTCAAGTTAATGTTGAAATATCAGTTCCGGAACCCGCAGACATAAGAGAAATGCATTGGTAAACCTGAATATTTGGTCGCAAAGCCAACAGCGATAACACACAGTTTTCCTTCTTCCAGGCCTTCAACGCCGACTTGCGTATTAAACGTCACCGAAAAGTGCGACCGATCATAAATGAATAATGAATTTAAGGCCATTGTGTTGTTTAGATTTTCTTTGCAAAATTGTCTCTGCGTGAAATACACTACATATGAACATAAACTATCAATCAATAGTTCATTTTAGAGCGTTGCATTGTATATAGTGGCATCCCATTTCAACCATATGACATCTTTTCGTTATAATTTAAAGAATCAACTTGAATTTATTTTATAGTACTTTACTTAAATTATTTTATAAATACATTTAATTTGTTTGATATTTTCCCCAACTCAAAATAGTTTTAAAATGTAATTGGTTATATTGTTTACAATATTTATTAAAAATTCAAAAAAAACAAGAATTATAAATATGCAATGCAATATCACTGAAAATACGTTATCCAATAACAGAATTGGCAATTTTTCTATAAAATGTAAAAAATGTAAAAAGTATAAAAAAATATAAAAAAGAGCAAAATTCAATTTTGCAACGATATTTTACTTTCGATACTTACGATACTTTACATTCCATAGATTATATTATGTTTCCGAAATTTTACAAAATTTAGAAACATTATTGACAATTACAATGTTGAAATGTTTTGTCTTATGTGGTTCTTTAGTGATCTTTTATGGATTAGGGAAAACAGTGTTTGCGTAGGTTTGCTTATCTAGAAGAAGTGGGTGTAACACGATTTAATTCCAATGTCATGTGAAAAACATTGTGTGCACTGCTCGTCTTCCGAAAATAAAAATATCGTAACTTGAAAATACAAATTGTTGTACTTTAAGTCCATTGCTTTGGGTTGTAAATAAAACATAAATTACGTGTAACTTACACATTATATTGATGTGTGTATATCCCAAGTGATTACGCAATAGACTAAAGTTGGAGTTTCTTGCTTTGCAAACATTCAGATTTAAAAATATTTTATAAGAATCATATCTCGTTCCTTATTCTCACGTAAAATTACTCAAAGATGAGGTATCACATATGATATGTAATGTTCTCGCTAAAGAACACCATGTAAAATGCAATCACTCTTACGTTATTCTGACGTGAAATAATTCTAATCCCCAAAATAAAAGATCAGACCTCATTCGTTTGCTTAGAGCTGCACTTCCTAATAATGTCTGCAGTTTAAAAACTTACATTGTGACTAAATGAACTTTAAATACTCTTATTTAGTTTATTATTTTACATATCAAATTATTTTTCATAAAATAGTCATGTTCCGCAACAACACAGAATTTTTGCATTTGGTCTTCTGAAAAACGAACGAAGAAGTAATTCACAACTGAAAGCTGCTATCGGAGACGTGTTTTGCAACTGACTCTAAAACGTATTTTTTGAAGTTATTTATGTTTTCTTATAAAATAACTAGATTAGGCAGGCTGCTGTGACAAATTATTTACATTGTATATTAAATATTACTATAATAAACGATGAAATGTAGATATGGAATCTATTACTCATTGTCGAGTGTTATTTTTTGCGAAAAAGAGTATTGAAATTGGTTTTGAAATGTGTGTTTACTAGGAAATTGCATGCCTTTATTTATGTAATTAAATGTATATGCTACAACTTATGTAAAACTGTTCGTTGCTTCAATATTTACTTTTAAATATTTACCATAATATAACTCGCTATTGCCGCCATTTTCTAATGTTCACGATGAATAGTCCCGCCCCTCTCAAATAAAGCTAAAGCAGATTGGTCAGCTCCATCCCGAAGGGCGGGGCAGGGGTATGCAAACGGAGGTAAAGTTCGGCTCAGGACATCGCCCATATTTTGTGAGACCGAGGGTACATAAATATGTAATGAAAACAATAAGAATATGTAATAAATATGTAAAATCGGACATAATATGTAATATTAAAATACTCTAATTATAAAACTCATTTTATAATACGAACTTACATTTGTAACAAAATTCCTATACAAATTTTAAAAAACAATGCAAACGTTTTAAAAATCATTTGGAATACAAAAGTTGATGCCCACCTGCACCATATAACTTTCCCATGTGTAGTAAAACCGTCACAAATTGTTATCCAGGAATGTAGTTTAGCAGCCAGACTAGATGTAATAGAAGTCATCGTACAAACTGGCGAAATCTATGACCAGCAAACAATCACTGCGGCATGGAATATTCTCATCGAAGTGTTACACGACGGCGATCTCCATAGTTTCTTGGAAATTGAGGTTAAAGGTCGCCAAACGCGGCGTCAATGATACTTTTCACACCGAATGGTGAGAATGATCTGTCGCTGATGCGCACTTCCCGCCACTGAGGAAACTGAAGCAGGCACGTAGGACTGTCAGAATATTCGACCGCATCTTCACGAAGCTTACCTCGAGTAGAGTACGCTGTAGCACGCTGTAAAAATGTAGGAAAAAGGGTTGAATTTTTTTGAAAAAACTTCTTTCATAAAAATATGTTAGAAAATTGATAAAATAAAAAAGAATTTGAGAAAATAGCGAAATATGTAAAATATGTAATATAGTACTAAATATGTAAAAATATGTAACAAAAAATCTGATATTGTGTTAGGACGGCGACAATTCGTCAAGATTAAAATTTTGAGAACGGTAAGTAGAAAGACAAAAAATATGTAATTACATAAAAATCCGGTCTCTACTAACGAATCTCAAATAATTGGTTTTGAATATACTGTAACAATGATGATAAAGGTTTCGGATTTCCTTAGTATATGTTATTGTAGTGATTCTCCTCATAGTTTCCCGTGTATGTTCTAATGAAGCAAGGTGCTTTGTTAATTTTCCTTAAGCATTTATTTCACGTT
The DNA here is from genome assembly GCA_031308135.1 of Acheta domesticus. NCBI lineage: Eukaryota > Metazoa > Arthropoda > Insecta > Orthoptera > Gryllidae > Acheta > Acheta domesticus. The sequence continues at coordinate 66,569,561 of JAHLJT010002630.1, forward strand.
GAAATTATTCAATGTATTTGAAACACTTTCTTCTCAATGTAATTCCATATCAATCGCCATTAATTTGCGCGAACTTCCCGTATTATAAATTTCTGAACATGCGTTACAGAAGTTGGTATTTCGAACAACCCAAAGCGTGAGCATGCTTATGTGGTATCGCTGGTAGAACAGACAACTATTTCAGAGTTAATTCCCATCGCCCAGGAAAAGCAACTCTAAATCCTTCTCGAATTCGGATCTCCCCAACTCGTGACATAGTAGCATCAGTAGTAATATCCGCTTAGGGAAAACTCCTATTTAGTGTGTAAACGATTAATGAATTGGCTCTTATCTCTCCTCGCGTTGCGAGGTTCCACTACTCTTCGTATGTATTTTTTCAAGCATTGACGTTACCGACAAAAATTATTTTGAATAGTAAAAATGATTGTTTATTAATTGCACACATCGATTCAAAGCTAAAGGTGTTAAAGCAGCATCTACGTTCTCGCATTATTTACAATGTTTACGTAATATGAGTTGATTACATTTTAAATATTTTTTGTCATAGGTTAACCGAAATAAAAATGAAAGTGATCGACATATATCTAATGTATATTCTACTGCATATGCCCGATTCATAACTCTATACTTACTGGGCAGATACTGTTTATGGCCCGGGATTGAAAACCCTTCAGATGACTCGCATGCAAAGTGTGCAAAAATACATGTCTGAGATTCTTTAATGTCCTCAGAAAGTACCACCACATATATCTGGCTATACGGAATTCACGTTGACTCAATTAAGACGAGAATCTGGCTACATATCGGTAAACTTATAAATTAAGTTCTTAAAATAGGTAACCCACCTTATAAAGGAACTTGATAAAGGAACTTTCTTGAGAGACTGGTATGCTAGGAGGTCATTCTGCAACAAATCATCTTCTAAGTTTCCATTTCCGCGTTATTCCAAATCATTATTTACTTCATCCTTTTTCTTACTTGGTCCCTCACTTCTTTAACCAGTTACCGAATGGATGTTTGGAGAAGAGAGACAACCAGTTATTTTCTGTATTTCTCATTTTAAAAAGGTCTCTGGGAAACCACTGTAATGTCAATTAGATGCAATTCATATATATATATATATATATATATATATATATATATATATATATATATATATATATCAATGGCATCTAATTGACATTACAGCAACGAGTGGTTTCCCAGAGACCTTTTTTAAAATGAGAAATATAAAAAATAACTGGTTGTCTCTGTCTCAGTATTTCCCAAAACACATCTTTTTGTGCGAATGCAAATTGTGTTGTTTTGTTCACATAAAACTTATATAAAGCGTTATGATGTATTTTTGTAAATAATTTTGAACATTTTTCTCCAAAAAATGCTTAACTGAGATTCGATATATCTGAAAGTTTTATCAATAGCTGCACGTAGAACTCATAAATTACCCATATTGCCACCGCGTTACCCGCTTCCCGTGGCTCTGGGTCTAGCGCAAAGTTTGGGCGTTCCCCAAGGTGTGCCCAGGTGCGCGTTGCAGGTGACCAAGTTGATCCGCGATCCGCATCCGTGATGTAACACATCTCTACAACTTTAACAGGAGCTCAGAAATATACGCCGAAGATTTATTTTCTATCTTTCTCCTTCATACAAATTCTACATCCGTTGCCTTTTGAATGACACAACACAAATACCAAAATACTTGTAAATATAAAATATTCAATAAATGCAAATTTGTTTGCTTAAATGATGTGAATTTTTTTCGTTACCGAAATGAGACATTTGGAGATTGAAACATTCGGATTCTTCGAAGGTTACTTAATTTGCAAAAGCTCTTTCTCCTGGCGTGACCACAAAACCATCCTCCAGTGTACACGTTTCAAAGGTAATTATAAGCGTCCACAAAGACATGTTAAAGTGAATACATCAGCAGCATTAAGGCAGTAATTACTAGAACGTCGCCCCGAAAACGTCTGTAGACTTTCAGAATAGTACGTACGATGCGACGTACAAAATCTATAAACCTTATTTCAATCGCGCCGTTCATGATATAGACTGCTTGTGTCCGATGACTCTGATCTTTCGGGGTGATGCTGATCTAGAGTTCATAAACGTTTCATAAAAAATTTCATGCACAGTGCTATTTAGTCCCCTATGGCCCGTTTGTTAGGCTGCTCACTTTCCACGGCGCAACCCCGGGTTCGATTCCCGGTCGGGGCAAAAATTAACTGTGCGCTTTCCCCGCAATGTCCCAGTATTTGTTGCTATGTGACGGTGAGGAAGCTCACTTCTCAGGTCAAGAAGACCGGAGATACGGCGTAGGGATAGCTATGTGATAACCACACGTACATCTTAATTGCAAGGCCGGGACGCTGCTAGTAGGCATTAGCTCGTAAAGAGCTGTTGTGCCAGAGTACATTACATTCACAGTGTTCTTTGTTCAGCCTCCAACAACACATCAACACTGATACAAATAAGCCATATCATAGATCCTTCATTAGAGTGTACGAAAAGAGGGGGTTGTGCTTTGCTGCCAGAAAAATATTCGCTTCCTACTTTCGACCCCATTACCTTTGGTGCTTTGATGTGATACTACTGACTTTCTTTAAGTCGTTTCTCTTTCTTGTTTGATGTAAATTTATTTCAATGTTCTAAGCAAAATGATTTTTAAATACTTTAATATTATATAATAAACAAGTTTTATTACAGCAATTTGAGAAGTAGTCCTAGAAAGGTGTCTCTGAAGAGGTGTTTTTAAAGTAGTTGATTATTTTTGTAAAGGTAATAATGTGGAATTAAGACTCCATTTACTCGCTGTTTTGGGGAACTATTTTGGGAGTTAGAGTAAACGTACGCATGCGCATGGCGGTTCTTCCGCCCCTGCAGTTGTGTGCAAGCGCACGTTCGTTAAACTTCGTAACCATTCGTCGAAAGGCAGCGTTGAAATGAAGGACGATTCCATGAGTCAATGTGCCGAGACTGAACTCCAGAAGAAGGAATACTATAAAATATATGGAATTATATAAGGAATACTAAAAAAAACATTGAAAACTTACCTCATGAGTAATAAAATTAAATGATGAGGCGAAGTACTTATTGAAGTGACCGGTACAGTGTTCACTGCCAAGGTGCCGTAATCTAAAAGAAGTTCCAAAAAAGCTGCCAGGTCGTTACACAGTTCAGAATATAAGTCCAAATACCATAGAAATTCCAATAACAAGCCGGGTCGAACACAATGTATATCTGGATAGTTAAGTCTTTCCGGTGCGGACGCAATCTCTGAAGTGCCGGCCCGCCCGGCCGCAGCCAGCCCCGTCCCCGCCCGGGGAGGGCGAGGGGTGGGAGAGGGGTGTGCGTTGCCCCTCCATCCCCGCCGCAGCCTACGCCCCGGCGCTGCCGTGGCGCGCCTTCCCGCGGTGACGTGGCGCCGCCGAGAGTATGAGTGGCGGTGGGCGTACTTATGTTTTAACCGCCACTACACTTATGTGTGGAGACTCTTGCCGCATCGGCTAGTGCAAACATCGCCCAACGCTGGGATGAAGTTCGATCTCTAGTCGATCCATGTGGAATGGGTTATGGAAAAAGCAAGCTTTCTGCAGGTTTTCTCTCAGTTTTCCCATTCCTCCTACTTTTCATTCCACAGTTGTTTATCTCGTCATCATCATCACTAATTAGATCATAGCTCATTAGCGTAGGAGACCTTTACTGTTGAAGCGTCCCATTAAATAAATAAATAAATAAATGAAGTATATAAATAAATACTACCAAACTCGTTCAATCAAAATTAGTACGTAAGTTTTAATACGAATACTTATAACTTATAACTTCATCATGAACTAAAAAAGGAAGTGGAGACATCAAAGGCATATCCCCTCTTGACCTGCGTATATTGAAGTTGCACGGCAATAACGATCACAGTAATCGATCGCGTCTAAGATGAACAATTACAAAAGCACAGACGAAAGGTCATCAGGCCAGTTTTTTACATAAATCCAACCACGCCTTACAAGCCAACCAATACTGGTACGTAAACCATAACAGCGATCCTTCATCACAAACTGGAGGGTGAGAGAGCTGTGCTACGCCACCTGAGGCATAACCGCCCACGCTGCCCCCACCACTTTGGCGCCGCGCCTGCTCGCCCGATGCAAACTCTAGGCGTTCCCCGGGGCACACTCAGGTTCAAATAAATAAATTCAAATACATATTTATGTATTTGAATGAATGTATTTGTAAAAATGTATGAATTAATACGTATTTACGAACAAAAGACAAAATATTTAAATCCTACCACCATACATCGGTTTTTAGCATGGATACTTTATCACGAACTAAGCGAGGGAATCGAGTCACCTAACGAATATCCCCTTTTGAACCGCCTGTCTTGCAGCTGCGTGACAATAACGATCACAGAAACTGATCGATTCTAAGTTGAGCAATAATAAAATCACAGACGAAAGTTCGACAGACTCCAGTTATCCAACCATCCCTTTCCAGTCAACCATGACATCGATCCTTCATCACAAACTCGAGGGCAAGAGGGAGCTGTGCCAGGCCACCTGAGGCATATCCGCCCGCCCCGCCTTGGCGCCGCGCCCGCTCGCCGCCGCAAACTCCAGGCGTTCCCCAGGGCGCGCTCAGGTGCGCGTCGCCGGCGCCGGCGGCGGCGGCCAACTTGTTCCCGGCGCCTGCGCCACCCCCACCCCCGCCTCCGCCGCCGCCCCCTGGAGGCGGCAAGTTAGTGGGGGGAGGAGTAGCTGAGCACCTCGAGGTAGGAGGTCGCCCGTTGGCGATGGGCCTTGAAGCGGGAGAGGCGCGTGTAAACACGCGGCGATTCATTACCGACAAGCGCGCCCTGGCGGCGGGAAACTGGGAACGCGACCCGCGACGAGGGGGAGGGGAAGGGATAGGAGCAACGGAGGGGCTCTGAAGGCGGGAGAATGGGTGAAAGAGGGATATGTGAGGACGAAGAAATATGATGGGTAAATGCGAAAGTAGATGAAGTACAGAGAAATTGACAATGAGGAAAAGAGAAAGAGAGATGAAACAACACACAAGGAAGGAGTGACAATGACAGTGAGAGTGACAGGCAGGCAACAAGGGAGAAGAAAAGAGAGGGAGAGTGACAATGACAGTAAAAGGGAAGGAGGGTGTGAGAGGAAAAAAGAGGAACAAGAGAGAAGTGTGATAACAAATGAGGGAGAGCAAAGGTTTCGGCGAGCAGGAGGTGTTGAGGCAAAACGGCGAGTTGCTTCTAAAAGGGTAGATGCGCCAACATGAAGTAAAAGTACCAAAGGAGAGCGATAGGTCGTGCACATGAAAAGCGTGCACATATAACGATGATCAGAGAAGGGGAAACAGTACCTTGTTAGATGCACAATATTGTTTTCAGCGCTGAAGAAATCGCAAGAAAAAACTTTTCAAAGAGAAAAAAATTAGGGCGGTTGTTTACTTGGGATAACGCCATCGCTCACGATAGACCAGAAGAAGAGATGAGTGGGAGGGGAGGGGAGAGGTGAGGCGAAAATAGGTGAAAAGAGGAGGTCGAGGATGGGAGGAGGTAGAAGAGGGAAGGGAGAAGGGAGGCAAAGACTCGAGAGGAGAGAAGAGGGAGGAGGGGAGATAAGAGGAAATGAGAAGAGAAGCGAGGGGGGACGAGGGGGGATGAGAAGGGGAGAGAGGAGAGGATATGAGAGAAGAGGAGAGGTGAAAGGTGAGGAGGTAGGAGCCGTGTAAACACGCTGCGATTCATTAGCGATAAGCGCGCCCTGGTGGCGCTGTGTGGACGCGATCTCTGACGAGGGGGCACGGCCCTCGAAGTAGAGCACGCGAAGAGGTCGCTGGATGAGAAAGACCGGGTGATGGGAGATGAAGCCTGGCCGAAAGAGTGAATGAAGAAAGAGATACTTAACCCTCCGTTACACGCGCGCGGACTGAGAGTCCGCACTCTTGTTTTTTTCTTTTTCACTGCCAGTTATCATGAGGTATTGAGTTGCGGCTTCCTGTATCCTCCTCGGCCGTGGTGATTCATCGATAGGCGTCGAAAAAACCTTTCACAATCGTTGCGCACGTTGCCCACAGTGAAATACTTAGCGGTGCGGAGCGTCAGTCCGCGCGCGTGTGTTCGTGTTATTAGTTCTGCTCTTACGTTTCTTATTTGTGTTACGATTTAAACGTACTTAATCAGGTAAGTTTTATATTTCTAATACATGTTTGGTCGTTAAACACTGACATAGTGTTAGGGAAGTGCATAAACATTTTTTCTGTTTTAAAAAATTGGATAAAATCAGATTATTTTCGTATTACTAACTTGGATATTGTGAAAGATAAATAGTTCAATTTGTTACAAATATATTTTCTTACTCTGTATAGAAATAATTTTCAAAAGGATCTACATGGAGTCGCAAATTGAGCAATGGTTAGATGAGATAGATGCTGATGACGACAGCGATGAAGATGTTGTAAATGTTAGTGACCATTATTCAGAAAGCGAACAAAGTGGTGAAGAAGATGATTCAGTAGAAAATGAAATGTATATTGGGAGAAATGGTTTTCAATGGTGTCCTCAGCCTGTTCTTCAAAACAAGAGGCGAAAACAAGCGGCTCATAATATCGTGAAACATCTTCCGGGAGTGATAGGACAGGCGAAGGCAGCTAAAAGTCCTATTGAAGCATTTCAGCTGTTTATTAGCGATGAAATTCTTGAGGAAATAGTAAAATGTACTAATATTTTCATTTCAACCATTCGTTCTAATTACTCAAGGCCTAGAGATGCAGCAGATACAAATATTATTGAACTAAAGGCGTGTATCGGCCTTCTGTTTCTTGGTGGAGTTTTGAAGACTTCTCACACAAATCTAGAAGATCTGTGGGCAAACGATGGCACAGGAATAGAATTATTTAGACTTACAATGGGCATTAATCGTTTCCGATTTTTACTGAAATGCATGAGATTTGATGACATACATACTAGAAATCACCGTAAAACTGTCGATAAATTGGCAGCAGTTCGATTTTTGATTTATCACTTCAATGCAAATATAAAGAAGCATTACTGTTTGTCAGAGCTAGTTACTATTGATGAAATGTTGGACGCATTTAGAGGACGATGTGGGTTTAGACAATACATCCCTTCTAAACCAGCCAAGTACGGCTTGAAGATCTTTGCTGTAACTGATGCGAAAATGTTTTACACTAGCCATTTAGAAGTGTATTGTGGAAAACAGCCCGCGGGACCTTATGAATGTGAAAACACGCCACATGCTATTGTGAAAAGGATGGTAAAACATATTTCAAAAAGTGGCCGAAGCATTACATGTGACAACTGGTTTGTATCCATACCTCTTGCTGAAGACTTGTTGGTAAATGACAAACTAACTATTGTTGGAACCGTTCGTCGAAACAAACGTGAAATTCCACTCTTCATGACCACTTTGAAGCAGAGGCCTCTAGAATCAAGTATATTTGCTTTTAGAAAAAACATGACGCTTGTGTCATATAAAGCAAAAAAAGACAAAGTTGTTTTGGCATTATCAACTATGCATGACGACGATTCAATTGATCCGTCTTCTGAAAAATTCAAACCTGAAATAATTACTTTCTATAATGATACCAAATCAGGCGTTGATAAAGTAGACGAAATGAAATGCAACTATTCAGTTGCAAGAATTACTAGAAGGTGGTCTCTGGTGATTTTCTTTCCCTTCTGAATATTGGTGGAATAAATGCTTTCGTCATTGTAAAAGGGAACAACAATGAATCATGTCAGAGGAAAGACTTTTTGAAAATCCTTTCACGTGAATTATTGAATGATTACGTAAGAAATAAAGTGCTTATGGAATCCATTCCCTCAACAATAAAATTACGTCTACAGGAACTTTGGGGGATTTTGAAGACTAAAAGTCAAACCAGATCAGAAAGTAACATGACTCGCCGAGGATGCAGTTTCTGCGACAGGAAAAAAAATAGACCCTCTAGATTTCGGTGCAAGTCTTGTGATTGTTTTATATGCCTTCAACATGTCTCGGGTTATTTGTGCACTAATTGCATAGCAAATGTATAATTGAAATAAATAATTGTTCAATTTTTAACAATTTAATGTTTTATTGTCATGTATTGTTTTTTCTAGATGTTCTTTTACTTGTAGAAATTTGTTTGATTATACAGAAATGTGTTCTCACTAATCATCAAAATAATTTCAATAAATAAGTATTAATCTAATAAAAATACAAATATAAAAACCAACAATTGAGTGTTTTTATTGGAACACAAGATCTATTTGATTTTCACATAAAATACTATGAAAATGTGCCAATAACGTTGGAAGGAGAGCGAATGTAAGGTATGCGGACTCTCAGTCCGCGCGCGTGTATTCGCGTCACAAACACAGCGCGTGTAACGGAGGGTTAAATTACTACTGTCATTATAATATTATATTACATTTCTTTTACCCGCGCATAGACCACCATGGACTACGCGAGCATGCATTCTGTACTTACCGGGGCTCATTAACATTATCTCGGCGGCAGGTGCATGTAATTTATCAAGGGATCAGCATTTAGCTGGATCCGATTTTTATCCCCCAGGGTTTTTAGGACCGGGCTATATGGAAGGTGAAATGATGATAATGAGGGGTGAAAGGATGACACACACATATAAACACACCCATGCCCAAAACGGGACTCGAATCCGCGATCCTTTGATCTGAAATTGCCACTGCACAACTGCCTTTAGCGATTTCGGCCAACATAGCGGCATTATGTTACATTTTATTATTATTACTATTAATATTTTTATCATTATTATTATTATTATTATTATTATTACTATTATTACTGTTGATGAAATCCGATGGTAGTTGAAAGATGCTCTCGTTCGTTCTCCTGAGAAGATGTTATCTGTGTGGGTTGCCAGGGTCTTCCACTTCATAGAAGATGATATGATCAATCTGAAGAGTGAGTTATGAAGAATTAATGTTTATTATAGTTATGAACTAGCCGAATCACTGAGATTGCATCGCACAAAAAGGAGAGATGTGGAAAAGATTCAATAGTAAAACATATGTTCTATACGGAGTATCGAGCTCCCTCCCCAAAAAAATTGCAAGTCGGTCAATTCTTACTCTCCAATAAAAATAAGGGAAATTTAAAATTTCTGCAAGAACAAATTCACTAGTCACTTCCAACATTGATTTGAATATGTTTCTTAAAATGTAATAGAAATGTTTTATATTTATTACGATCTTGACATACATTTCGCAACAAGCGTTAAGAAAAAATTCAGTTAAAAAAGTAATACATCATATATTTTTATAATTACTGAGATTTGTCAGAAACCCTTCGTGTTTTACGTATGAAGATGGGGATAATGTGACGATGGTTCAGTTCAGATATGTGGCGATAAGGGTAAGTGAACCACCCCCGTATCTCGTGATAAGAAGTTCCTTGCCTGGCGGGGTACTCAAACCCTCTACCTTTTTATTCCACGCACTGGAACTTGACTTCAAGTCTCTGAATTACTTAAACCGAGACAAAGAGTTAACTAGAAATATATACTGCTATGGCGAATGGAAAAGATCAATGTGCGTACAGGAACAGAGAATGGCACGAAAAGTCTGAAGAAGAAAAGATTTTTAGCTAAGGGAAGAATCGTAAAAGTTGTGAAGTAAATAAAATAATCAATAAATAAATGTAAATAAATAAGTAAATAAATCATTCTAAATAAATAAGTAATTAAATATATAGTACTCACTGGTAGCGAGGCTCAGTAACAACGAAAGAGGTAGGCAAAACTAGGAAATGAAAATGAGTAAGGCAAAAAGGACGAGAGAAATGGCCGAAGCGTGACTGTGAATCGGAAGCACAAAAGGTGAACGGCTGCAGATTGTGCGGGTTGGATTATGGTCATGACGAATCGATGCAAAGGCTTTTAATAGACAAATAGGTAGACCAAAATACCTGAATTGAAGGAATTCTATAACATTTGGGAGAAAAGAAATTTTAGTAAACATATTGAAAGTCGATAGAAACTGAATATCGATAGAAAGAAATATATGTGGATATATTCAATTATTTTATTGTTTAATAACTGAATTCTGATTAGAGAAAAATACAGTGATCCGTCGTGCAGACTGTTAAAAAACTTCTAGCAAGAACAATTTTACTTTGTTTTCAAGGTTAAAAACCATTAACATTTTATTACAGAGATACCTTCCTACTTTGCGCGGGTGATGATAGTTATTTATGACACGAGTGGTGAAAATTGCTTTCATTTTGCGAGTAGGAAAAGTTGTGACACTAGATCGAAATCCGGCGTGACGCAATTCTGTGAGGAAAATAAAATACATTTTACCACGTGTGACATACACCATACTTCTTAGACAACGTTATTGACATTTATTTTATTTTAATTCACGTGTAAAAAACATTACGTTATTATAAAGGTATGTAGCTTCTGAAAATACTTTGTTGTCCGTGTTTCATTCACGGTTTTGTCTGGACATTTGAGCATCGTCTCACGTTTACCACTAGGGCAAAAAATTGAACTTTGAGCACACTTTGCACGCACTAATAGTATCTGCTTCCACTAGATGCTGTATAAAAATAATGTTGACGCTCCGAATGGCAAACTACAAAAATAAAATAAAATATAATGTTACACCAACTATAAATATACTTCGTGTTGTTTAAAAAGTTATAAATATTACTGCAATGGTCACACACGAACTCACCATCGTAGAAATGACACTTAACGTTCCTGTTCCATCATCTTATATCTAATCTAGTTTGCTCACAACTGGCTTCCTCTCCAGACCCTCCGAAGTTGGCAGCCTCTTGCCGGAAGCAGCGGTGCGGCAACCGATCCCTTCAAACTCTCTTGCGCGAGTTTAAGCGAACAGTTCTCGAAGTCTCTCGAGCTGCTCAACGCAGGTAGCTGAATCACGAAAGGGAATATGCAATAGCGCGAGAATGCTTTGTTCACAAACCTCAGAGAAGTACAGTTTCTTATTTTCATGATTTCACATAGTTTGCTTTTTCTAGATTTATATTCGGGAGAGAAATTAGAAAAGGAATCGTTGATGTTTCTTGTATTCAACAATTTTTGTTGAACATTGGGTAATCACGAATAGATACCAACAAGTGGTATAGAATAAGGAAGTTTCGGAGATGCATGATAATTTCGAACAATTATTTGGTGAAACAGAAACTAAGAAAACCACGGGTGACATTTCAATAAGAATTTGACATTGAGAAAAATTACGATTGGCAAGAAAACAAAATTGACATCAACTAGGTTTCATCAAAAAAGAAGATGCGATGGACATTCCAACCGGAGTTCAACCGAGAAGCCACCAATACGCGCGAAGATATCAGTAAGCTACAAGCTTTAATTTAACCTGTACAGGAAAGATAATTCTTTTATAAAAGAAAAATGTAGAACTCTCAATAAGATGATCTCATTTAAGATTTGAACTAAATTGTTAATAAATGTTTAATTCATTTTCTTGCAACAAGGCCGATAATTTGTGGTCAGTTACAATCAATTAAACTAGGCATGCTAAAACAGCACATACTTTCCCGTGTTATTGAAAATAGCTATGTAGTATTGAAATATTGCACTTTTTGCGCTACTAACATCTTAGCTATGATTTGCAAACATCGAATTCACCCAAGAAGCGAAAAACTCACTGTTTCCATCGCACTGTTGTCAGAACTATGTGAATTCTACAACTGTATAAAACTATAATACAAATGTTTTGTAAACTTGTATTGGAAAAAGAAGCCTGATACCCCGGACAATATAGAAATGTATTTCATAGGGTCATGATTGAGAAGAGTGTCCTAAACCAGGCAAAAATACTCTACTCATTAGAAATGGTACAGCATTTGATGCGAAAACTAAATATTTTCATGCAAATAACATAAATTTGACAATTATAACTCCTTTGCATACAGCTATATTAAGTCACAGCAATGTCACGTGTCAGAAACTCGCGACCGCGAGAATTTCATTGTTGCATTCCCTGCATTGTCGATACTCTCTTAAAGATCTAGCAACTTTTATTTCAAATATTTCAAAATAATTTCTAAAAATATTTGTAAATGTATAACAAAAATGTTGAATGTAAGAAACGAACAAAAAAATAATATACAAAATTGCAAATTCTAATTTACGACGCATCCTGCTGTCTGAAGCACAGTAAATTTGCAGCAGGCTATTATGTTTGTCACGAAATTACAGAAAAAATAATCGAATTTTCAAAAAGTGAAGCCTGACCTTATTTGAAGAAGTAGTTTTAATAAATACATTTTATTTAGATGCCCAGCTGCCATCTATCACCACCCAAAGTACATTTGTTTGAAATTTTCTCAATTTTTTGGTTTTCTATTCGTAGAACGGAAATAATAATTTTAGAATATTAAAGAACACAAAATTCTCGTCCTAAATGGCATATTTCTTTTGAAAATTTGCAGCCGTTTTTAAGAAAATGGTGTTTAAACGCTACTAAAAAATGCTAAATTAGAAGGCCATTTTCATAGAAAATTTTTGAGTTTTCGAAAGACTTCATAAGAAGTCATTTGAAGCACTTTAACTCACAAATAAAATAGTGTTTAAAAAAATAAACACTGCTGTAAATACGCATATTAAAGGTATGAGAGCTCTTTAAGAAAATAACATTTGTTTAATTTTTGAAACAACGAAAAAATGCCCCAATATGAACTTTATGTCAAATTAAAGAGTACAATTAGCACTATCCATTCTAAAAGTTTGAAGACAAAATGTGGAGCCATTGATAAGAAAATGGCGTTTGCGCGTCTCTGAAAATGCGGAATTTGGAGCCCGTTTTCACAGAAAACAATTGAATTATCGCGAAATTTTACTTGACATTATTTAAAGCACATGCACTCATTAATATAAGAATATCAACAAATCGCCACTAATGAAAATATTAACGGCGTGAGAGACAAGTCCAACAAATTACATTTTTGCAATTTTTGAAAAATAAAAGAAAAGAGTAATATGGCGTATATATCATCTAATAGAGTAAATTTAGCACCAGTTTCAAATTCAAGGGGCCACTAGATCAGTCAAATCGATCGAGGTGTATAAATTTTGGAGAAAATCGGCTGAACGGTTTAGTCGCTAACGGTGTTAAAGATGAACAGACGGACGGACGGACAGACGTTTTGCTTTCAATTGGTTTTTCGGTATCAAGCACCCACAAAACAGGGATTCTGGCTGCATCACATGTTAGGAGATTTTTTCCTTAATTTAGCAACTGGATGTATCAACTTTTTCGTTACCAGGGCCCCGTAATAAGAGTTTTTCTGTCGAAAATCAGCTGTTTTTCTCACAGCATTACATTACTTTCCCTATACTATACGTACGTATTGTAAGCTTATAGTAAAATATTTAATTAACAGAACTTCCAGAAATCACCAAGTTGTACAGAGAGCGCATCCTTTATACGTCAAAACTCACAAATAAATTGTAATAAAATCAAGGTAATAATTATTTCATAATGAAGTAAATATATGAGCAGAGCAGGCAAATCAATTATGTAAATAAAATAGTTCAGGTCGGAGTAAATATTTATAAATAATTATCAAGTGAGTTTTAATAGCGTGCTTAATTTGTAAATAGTAATCAAATACCAATAGAGTGATTTATTTGGAACGTTACAATATGCATTTTGAATTATCAAGACAAATGAAAGTAAACTTGTTTGGCAAGTAGTTTCCAAATAAAAATTATACATATTTCGTTTCATATGCTAACATTTTGAAGGAAGACTTGCAAATTAATAGCAATGGAATGGAACCAAAAACATGCGAGTCTTGGGAACTCATGGACTTTGATGATTTTAGTCTCTTTCAATTAAGAGCTTACCTTTTTCAAGGATCAGTGGTAAGTTTTACGCGAACATCAAAACCCTAGAAGCAAGTTGTTCATTGGCATGTGTTCTGTGTTCTGATTATCTTAAGAACATTCTACATTAATATCTTATTGCCAACATCAAATGGTACATTTTGAGTATATTAGAGATATATTTTTCAAACTTACTGAACATCATTGAAGGAATTTACTACTCAGACGGTGTTATGCATCAACAACATGCGACATCATACAAGCGACTTCGCACAACATGCGACAACATACATCAACATGCGACATCATACAAGTTTTGAGATAATCGTGTTCGAAGGTTTTATTACATTTTCAGTTCTAAAAACTGTAATTTAATTATTTCTGACTTGATAATAACTTACATGACAATGTTCTACATGCTGATTGTATGCTACTTGTATGAAATTTCTTATCACAGCCACTGAAGAGAACAAGTTTTCGATGGCGATACATTTCTTACGTAACACGTTTCGAAGAGTAGCAATACCTTTTGAAATACTGTATTAAGTATTTTACAAGTAATATGTATTTATTTTCAGAATAATTATAGCGACACGACGGCGAATATTTATAACTATAGACGACACAGAGGCACTACTGAATGTATTGGAAGAACTTTCGGAAACTGACATTTCAGCGAGGCTGAAATGATAAAAGAAGCAGACGAACTTGAAATTGTCTTGTAACTTGGTGTTGATGAAGCGACCAAGATGATGCTGATAGCGATTTAGAAGGGGAGTCCTTCCAACATTCGTGATCTTGGTAGAGGTCTTCTCGCGAGGCCAGCAGAAATTCGAAGAATAAATTCTAGCACAAAAAACGGAAAGACGCGAATAGACTTCATTGCAAATGTTGTAAATGTAGTTGGTCAAGACAATGAAATGGACGAATTTCATAAAGGTACGAGGGAACAAGATGCAATGAAGTCAAAATCCTGTATTGTGAAAAGGTCAATAAAATGGGAAGAGATAAATTTAACACCCCTGATGGGAACCGATAACTACTTTCAATAAGAGTCATTCTTTGTTAAGGATAGATAAGAATTTTGTCCCTGTAGACGTGTTTAGAACAATTTGTAATGAAGGTCTAATTGATAGGATTTGTCGTGAAACTGCCGTACATGCAATGCAGAGAGGGTCCAAATTCATGTTTCACTTGAATGTGTGTGTGTGTGTGTGTGTGTGTGTGGTGTGTATATATATATATATATATTGAAACGAGTCGTGGATAGACTCTGCACAAAATTAAAAAGAGAGAAATAGAGATACAAGGGACAGGGATTCTTGTCCGGGAATAGGCTCCGGCTTTAATCATGCGTACACTGGAAATTGTGATTAACAGAATTTTCCTTTTATTACACAAATAATTATTTGACAAATTGGTTGCCTTTAACGTTTATGCTAGCATTCATTCTGTTCCCTCTCCTATGCTTCACTATATTTGGGGAAAAACCTTGACACAAAATCAACGTTCTCCAAGGGCTAACTACCTTCCCTCCCTACCCTTCCCGCCGTTCTACCCGTGACATTCCAACCTGAATAGCGTCTCCATCTGCTCACTCCTCCGCCGGGGAGCCGGCGCCGGGCGCCGCACTGCCGCGTTCTGGCCTCTTCGTACCGCCAGGGAGCCGGCGAAGGGGGAGGGAGTCCTGCGATGCCGCCCTGGTCGCTTGTTCCATCCGCTGCCTGCCGACGCGTCGTCCGCCGCCTTGCCCTTCGGGGATGTTCGTTGCCTTCGGCCGCGTTCGGAAGACCGGGGGACCCTCCGCCACCGTGGCCGGCTCTCACCCCACTCTCGGCCGTTGTAGTGCTTCTAAGGTTTCTAAAACGTTGCTACTGTATCCGCCTGCGGATTTTAACTTCGGCAGTAATTATCGTCGACTGTTCACCTAATTGACCATTAGTCAGGTCGATTGCGGATAAGTACTGTTCCGTTTCTTCTCCTAATTCCATTCACACCACGTGGATATCATTCACTGCAGGCTATGCTCCACTACGATCTTATGGCCGCTTCGTCTTGTTTCACTCCTTAAACTGCACTTCCACATTCGTCACTCAATTTCCTTAACCCAACAACTTCCCAGGTCTGTGGCGCAACACTTACGTGCATTCCTCTCTCCGATTAACAGTCCGCATCGTTTCGCCCGTCTTCACCCGATGACTAACTTTCCGCCATCCTTCGCACGTCCGTACCCTATGAACTTCTCTCCGCCACTGACTCGCGCCTCGTGGCCTTCGGTTGCTCGCCGCGAACCGACTCCGGTTCCTCGCGCCCGACTCCGTGGTGTTCCGGCCGCTGCCGCGCCGTTCAAATTATTAATATGCGTCAGAACGCATTGTTATCACGTGAGTGATAACAATTCTTTTCAATATATTGCTTCACAATGGAGCCTTATTACGGGCATCACTTAATGAAAAAATTCGTAAGTGGAAGCCCTTAGATATGGCATCAAATTTTGGCGTATGTCTACTCCAAGCAGTTACCTGATAAAATTTGACCCATATGAGCAAAATAATCCAGGCAACCTAGTCAAACACTTGATACAAGTGTTATCCACAAACGTTTTCATGGATACCTCCCTTCCAGCAGCATAATATTTATGGACAATGTTTTTAACAGTATAGGTTTACTTGAAACCCTGAAGAAAGATAATAAGTACATGCTCAGCGCTACCTGCTCTGACAGAGTGGAGAGAGCTCCACTGCAAGCACGGGGATCGCACCATGGTCTTATGGAATCTCAGTCATCTATTACTTTGATTCGCTGGAATGACAATTGTCAAGTTGCGTTGGCAACTAATCTTGATGATGACGGTGTACAAGACATGACTACTGTGTAAAAGATGGGTTCCAAAGTCGACTTTAGGGAAGGAATATAATAAATGTACGGGCGGAGTCGAAGTTTTGGATCGATTGCGTGGATTATACGTCCGAATATGGAATAAGAAATGGTATTTTCCGATATTTCGTTTCTGTGTCAACGGAGCCGTTGTCAATTTATGGCCGTTGTACAAACAAGAAAATAACGTGTGTCTTCTAGAATTCACTCGAAGAATTGTGCTTGCTATTCTTTCAACACCTGAAATTTAAAAACCAAGAGGGGTAAAACCCAAAACCTACAAACAAGTGCTAAGAGAAATAAGATTCAATAAAATGGGGCATTTAGTAAATTCAGCAGAAAAGCAAAGAAAATGTGCATAGTACAAAAAGCGCACCACATATCAGTGTGTGAAATGTAATGTAGGTCTTCCCGAAAATGTACTTTTGTCCAATACCACTGCTTCCAATGCTACATTAGAAAATTGTTTCAGAGTAATCTTCATTCATATTTAATGTTTTTAAGATACTTGGTTACGTGAACGTCTTCCTATTATTAAATAATTTTCTACCATATTAACTTCTAATCATCAATGTTTGAACCCGTATGGATACGGTATGAAATTTCATACCTTCTCAAAAACATAGAAATTTTTAATAAAAACTAAAAATTAAATTTTTCCCAATAAATGTTTTCCAATTAATGCTGTGTACTAAAATTTTACCAAAATTCAGAACACATTTTTAATTACTACGGCTGGTTTAAGGTTAATATCACTCCGGCTGTGCGTCCTGCAAGCCAGGAAATGCTAAGGACAAGTCAAGGGCAAGTTCTCCTCGAAGGCTATTACTCCCCAGTTCCAACAATAACAAATTAAGCTTGGAATCGCCCAGTGCTTTTGCAATCGTTTGAAGACCAACTGAAGATGTGAGGTCAGTTCCTAAAAGTGTGTTAGTAAATACTATTAAAACGTTTTATTTAATTTGTGGTTCGAATACTTCAAATTAATATTCTTTAAAAAAACAAAACAAAATCACGTCACTAACACTGTTGCCCGGGAGCCCCTCATCCGCTCCTCGGCACTCCAGTTGCCGTGTTTTGTCGGAAAGATCTGATCATAATGCAAGGACAAAGGCTAAGGTTTTCCTCACAGGAAACCCTTCAAACAAAATCATGAATAAACTAGGCAACTCCCAGCGCAGCAACGCATGTTGTGGGCTTCATGTTTTAATAAACACTATAAATTTTGTAGTTTGATTACTTCATATTAAATTCTTCCAAAAAATATTTATAAGTACGTGAAAAACGCTGTTTCTGAAAAGCATTTCCGCTTCCGGGCCCTTCAGCTCCCGTTTCCCTCGGAAAGATCTGGTCTTCTTCACGATTTGTTGTTGTATGCGCACCTTTCTTGTCAGAGGGGATTGTAGAGGGTTTGACAAACGCCGTTTCTCAAAAGCCCTCCATTTAGCTTGACGGCGCTCCGGCTATCTTTCTTGCGAGGCAAGGACAAGCGGTAAAGTTCATCACACAGGCAACTTAACCGATAACACGAATAAACTAGGGAACGCCCAAAGCCGTTGCTGTCGTTTGAAGACCAACTAAAGTTGATAAAATAACTCTTGAAAGCTTGTTGTAATAATAATAATAATAATAATAATAATAATAATAATGCCTTTATTAATGGCGAGGCTCAAGCCATAGGGCCTGCTCTTCCGCCTAACCACTCAATCATTAACATTAATTCAGAGTAATAATATTTTAAGAGGGGAAGGTTGTAGGCTTAATGTTTTAATAAACACTATTAAAAGGTTTTATCTGATTTGTCGTCCGATTACGTCGTAAAATGAGGTTTAAAAATCTTCAAAGCATGTGACAAACTGTTTCTGCAAAGCTCGACTTCCACTTCCTGATATTCCTGCTACCGGGTCTTCTCAGTAATGTCTGGTCTTGTTCCCGAATTGTTGTTGTACGCGCACCCTTTCTTGTCAGGGGGATTGCAGCGCGATTGACAAGCGCTGTTTCCCGAAAGCCCTCCATTTCGCTTGACGTCGCGAGCGAAGTCTGCCGGAGGACGAGAGGAGCTGCGCGCGTTGAGACGGAACGAGCGGAAGCAAGTGCTACGGCCGGGCGGGTGGAGAGGGGGGGCGCTTGGTAACTTCGCGGAACACCGCCGCTTCGATCGGCGCTGTCTGCGCTTGCACCCATGCCCCCTCCCGCCGTCACGCGTCGTCACGCTTTCGAGTGGTCGCCGCCACTGCCTCCGCCGCCGCCATCTCCTCCTCTCTCAACTCCTGCGTGGCTGCCGCCATTTCCGCATCGCAAACCTCACTGTCTTCGTTGCCGTCGCCAAATCGCTTTCAGTGTTGTTTTCACCCTGTCTCCGCCGCCGCCGCATCTTCGTCATCCCGACACTAAGACTCCCCCACAAACACACTCATCTCCTCCTTCACCTCTTCAGCCGTTCACAAGATCCCCACCCTCCCCACCATCTCCGCCAACGTCCTCATTGTCATCATCGTTGCTATCATCGCCATCACTGTCATTGTCGCCATTGTCCTCGTCATCGACAGCGTTGCCATCTTCGTCTTCATTGCCGTTATCGTCACCGCCATCATAGCCGTCAATATCATCGTCGTCTTCACCGACTTCATCGTCCTCAACGCTGTCATGGTCAACTCAATCATCATCATCATAATCAGCACCGCCATCCTTGCCCTCGTCAACGCAACACCTATAGTCTTTGTCATTGTTCTAACCGACACCGTCACCACCTCTGCAGCCATACCCTGCCTGCGCCACTACAGCCAGCGCCTCCGCCGCTTCACCGATACTTGGGCAACTCCTCCCCCGGGAGCTTCGCTGCGTCTGCTTTTTTCTAGGCACCGGTGGCTTTCCTTGGATCTTCTCCGTTGATCTCTTGTCTCGTTCAGGCTGTAAGCCATGCTTCGTTTGTGGCGAGCATCTGTGCTGCCTCTTGACTTTCCGCTGTTTGTAACGTCATCTTGTCTTTCATATTGGCAAAAATCTGTAGAATGGAAACAATAAGTAATGGAAAAAACAAATATTACTTTAACTTTTTTAGATGCCTCTTTCGTTTTCCACGAATCATTTTTATTCCGATATTTTCTTTTTAATCTGGATGAAATATTCCTTTTCTCCGTTTCATCTTCCTTTTTTTTATAATTTTAACAAATGCACCTTCAAGCCGTTGCGAGGACCTACCTGAGCTCACTGGCGTTTGACGTCTTTGAAGAGGGTATAAGAAAGCTCGTCTCACGTTATGAGAAATGCCTCAATCTTCATGGTGTCTGTGTAGAAAAATAAGTAACTCACTGTAAATATTTTAGTAATGAAATCATCTCTTTATCTCAAATTGTTTTTTTATAGCCTATCGGAATTTGAAAACAAATAGCCCTCGGTATTAGCTTATACTCAAAAGTTTTACTCTGCACCGAATTTTGTTCTTTGATTACCAATAAATAAATGCATAGTGACAATTTAAACTATAGTTTAAGAATTTGAACACGTCTGTAGTTCCATTTTATCATAGTATCATTGGAAGTGGCATAGTGGCATGTGCTTCATTGTAACATTCATTCTTTCTTCTACTTATTTCGTCTGGTACCAGCTCCTCCATTTGTAGGCGCTTCCCCGCGTCGCCAACGCCTTCAAGGAGACAACTTCCTCCAGGTGGAGAGGCGCTTCTCAGGCGCAGGTGCCGGGGATTTGAGTTAATGGAGAGGTGGGCGTCGCCACGTGCTCATCGTAGTGCGCTCTCCCGACTCTGCTCTCATCCCTTCCGCCGCCAGGGCGTTGATGTGTTCGGAGTGCTCGGGATTTGTGTCTGGAGTTTGAGCCCTATGTTTGCCACGCGAAAACTGTTTTGGCGAAGCGAAGCATACTAGCAGAGAACAATCGATGTCACTGCAGTGTCTTTAACCTGGAGGACTGAGGGCTGGAGTCGCAATCGAAGCTGTTTTCCGTCTTATTGTTAGTTTCGTAGCTGGAAGCAATTCAGTCGCTGTCTGAAGGAGAATTCTAGCGGTTGTCTCTTGTTATTGGTAGCTTTTTGTGTTTTCTTGGATCAATATAAGGGGAACGCGGGAGCTTAAGAAACGAGTTCTGGACCGCAGGCTTTCTTTTCTTCCTGATATTTTATTCCCTCCTCTTGTCTGACATACGCTCACTCATACAAACACGCACTTAACGCAGACATTTGGAGAGATCATAAGTACAGACTTTGATCCCGGCTGGTACAGTGCCCTGTTGCAAGAGAAATGTGGAGAGAGAAAACCTTGCAAGCCTAATTTTAGGTATGCAGATCCGTCTCCCTGGATACAACACGCACTCCACATACGAGAATAATGGCTACAGCTGTTATCACTCCCGAAGACCTGAATCAACAAAATCGTTAAATTTTATTTAAAATAATGTAGGGACTGTAAAAGAATGAAATGGGTAGGCGGAAGAGTAGCTTATACCCTCAGATTAGTTACAAACTAAGACAATTTCATGATTATTATTAATAATAATATTATTTTATTATGGTTTCACTGTTTAAAAGGATTTAATAATTTCGTGCAACCGGGTTTTCTGGTTACACGTTACTAGTGTGCCTAGTGATGATTGTAAATGGGTAGAGTGAATAATAGATGTTTGGATTTTAGGCGTGTTAGTTTTAATGTTTTAAACTATAAAAAACTATTTTGTTAAAATGGATGTTTCAAAATAAGTAACTATTATTATTTTTGTATCTTCAAAATCATACCAAAGAATTCCTGAAAAAATTCAACTATAATTTCTGCATTGAACATAATTCACCAATCATTTTACTCCTGTTAAACTATAGTTAACCCAAGATACAACTTATGCAGATAATTACTGAACTGGTCTGAACTGGAGAAAATGTCAAACGTCACATGTGAGAAAATATATATTAGGCCGGATCCTTTCATCTTTTTAATAAGGCCATTAAAGTTTGGTACCCTGCAAACATTTCATTGCCCGACATCAGGAAAGAAAGTTCAATTCACGATTTAATGCGTAATTTCTGAGTGTCATAAATAAAATAATGTGGGCGAAATGGGATCAGAAATAGTCTCACTACAGAGCTAAGCGCTTTTGTATGGCTTTTTACAATTTCTACTCAGTATACAGGATGATTCAACTGAGATATTCCCTCCTGAACCGTTGCCAGAATTGGACAGTATCGAAAATACATGTATTTAAAATACGTATTGTCGATACCTTTGTAATTTTATTTTGTATCGAAAATACATATTTGATCATATATTTTGTATTTGTATCGAATGTACTTTCAAGTAGTATTTTGTATTTTCAAAATCCAAAAATACGTTTTATTGATCCGCCGTTGAAAATTTGAATTTCAATATATAGTCAAATCCGGATAACACAAAGGTCGATAACATGGATTTTTTTTATATTTATAAGCAAGTAAGTTGAAGAATGTTTTTGGAGGCATCGGTTAACGGATTTTGGAGACCACCACACGAACGTTATACATTATATTATATTGTCACATAATGCCTACACTGTCTGGAAGGGAATTGGGCACACTGGTAAAAGATTGTGCTTACTCCGTTTAAACAGACAATCTTATGATTAGAGCGCGGATTTTAAGTTATTAAAATATGCGTTTTAGTAGCCTAAATTAAGTTTTCAGCATTTCAGTTAGGCTTTTTTAAATGGTAGAATAAGCACAAATAAAACATAAAGTTAGTATTCTATATATTATTTATGAACAAGTTTAATTGATTGTCTTCTAGTTAGAATTATTCATACCGCATTTTGCTTCACAATAAATCACAAATACGTCTCCAAGTTTTCTAGAGAAAATGAGTGTCTCTTATCGGTCAAGATTACTTTTCTTTCGCGGAAATTCAATAGCTTTATCTTAGCAGTGGAGGCAGAGTTTTCCAGGAAGTCAGGAAGTAATGGCATGGAGACTTTAATTGCAAGATACGTGTCCTGTATATTCATTTCTCGCTGTCTTTCAGAATAACACAACTTAAAATTAATATCATCCTTGTTTGATCTGTCGACACAGAAGAAAAAGTTAAAAGAAGCCACAGACAAAAGAAATTAAGCAAATCATTCTGATTTTAGGTTTTTAAAAGTAAAAAAGACTCTTATAGGCATTGAAATAGGCTCTTCTAAGTGCTACAAAAATTGACGGGTTTTAGTTCAAATAAATCTAAAATGAATATATAATACTTTATTTAGTACAAGATAACCAGGAAAAAAATAGGTTTTTACCTAAATATTCCCGGTCTACTTATGATATAGTAAGTGTGGAAATCGATAAACCATCAAAATATTCTATTCTGGATGGAACATATTTCATTGTTGTTAATTTACGTGTAAAAGGTAAATTGCCATGTGAAATTTGTAAGCCTGCAGAACAGAGTGGTTCCTAAAATGCGACCACAAATTTTAAGACACACATGAAGCTACTAATAAACAGTATAGCAATAAGCTATAAAGCAGTATACATTTCACAGAATGATGTACAATAGACTGAGACTTTCACTGACTGAGACTTCATAAATATAAATCATAAACAATGGAGCCATTTTTGAAAATTTGGAAAATGACCCAGGGGTTTTATGTTCACCCCCCCCCAAATTAAAATACTGATTTTAAATTCAAGGGGCCGCAACATCAGCTATTGGGGAATATCCGTTTTAATGAAAATCAGCTGAATGGTTTAGCCGCTACCGTTGTTCACGACGTTTTGCTCTCATTTGATTTTTCGGTATCCAGGGCACACAAAACACGGATTCGACCACTCATTAAAGGATTTTTGCTAATTTAGCAACTGGATTTATCTACATTTTCGTTACCAGGGCCGTGTAATACGAATTTTTCTGCCCAAAATTTGCCGTTTTTTTCGCGGACATTACATGACTTTCTCTCGACTGCGAAAGCGGTAGCAAGAAAGTAAAAAAAGAGACTAAGTTTAGATTTAAGAATATTTTTCTAATAAATTCAGAAATTCAAAATAATCCTATTGTCTCCCTGCGTTATACATTGCACGATTTAATATCACGCATTCTCCCAACCCCCCGGTTCAAAGCAGCCGGGCAAATTGATGAGATGAACAATACGTCGAAGTCAGATGTGGATAGCCCGAGTAATAAGTTTTATTTGTAGCCCCTGAGGCCTTACAATTTGGACATCCCTGGTTTATAAGATCAAATTCACCTAAGAGGAAAATGAACAGCACTGGGAATGGTGATACTAATGCCAAGAAGTTAAAACAAACATGTTTAACTCTGGTTTCTTCAATACGCAGGAAAAATTTGTTACATTTGTTGTTGATGGAATAAGATTCTTATCAATTACAAGAAGAAATATTAGTGATACAGTGTCTGAAAAACTAGTAGTGTTGAAAGAAAACGTATCCAACTGTATGAAACTGTAAATCATAATCAAGTTTTGAGAAATAAATTGTGATTCTGGACCATTGTTTGTATTTTGTATTTTCAAAAGTATTTTAAAATACTATTTTGTATTTGTGTCTAAAATACTTTTATGGAAGTGTTTTGTATTTGGTATCTAAAATACTTTCGAGGAAGTATTTTGTATTTGAACTTTTGTACTTTTTTCAAGTATTTTGCCCAACTCTGGCTGTTGCAAATATCTAGAAGCGGTTTCCTAAAACGAATGTATGCGAAGATCAAATAGAAAGATAACATAGTCCTACTGCCTTTTGTTGCAAAGATATCTGCACAAAGGTTTTTTAATTGAACTCGAAAGTTTTTTACGAGTGTGAAAACACGAGTTCAAAAACATCCATTCTCCCTTAGTTACATAACATTGTAGTAACGTAATCCCTACACAGTATTTGAGTAACTGCGACTGTGTATGTGTGTGAGTGAGTGCGAGTGTGTGTTTGTGCTTATTAGTCACCCACCGTTAGACCACGTCCCGTGCAAGAATCGAGATACGTATATGAAGCGTCATTTAATGCATTTCGGTGTCCTGGTGGGGAATCTAAAAGTTAGTTTTCATATCCGGCCATTAAGAATCAAAAAAATTTCCAAAAACATGTTTTTGTGTGTTTTCGCATTGCAATGTTAATGAGTATTCCATGAATTTAACCTACGTCACCTCAATACTAGATCTCTGTAGGTGGCGTTGATTAAACACCGGTGCCTAAAGGCAAGTTTCACTCCATACGCCATAATAATCTTTAAGTGAACAAGTGAATTACCAAGAAAATCGTGCTGCAGATTTAATTTTCATTATCATCCGTATTACCGTAGTTTTAAAAATAAATTTGCGAAATCCACGAAAAGTATTGTCTTGAAACTTATTAAATTTGAACAATTTCATGTGAATATGAAGAAAACAACTGTGAGTAATACTGGAAAATGATTGCACGTCCTTAAGTTCGACTTCTGGCATTTACGTTCTTAAATGTGTAAATACCAAAATACCAATTTTCGTATGAATTTGACCCATAACTTATTCTTATTAAACTAACCTACACCTTATTCACATAAACAAATACAACAGTACATTTTAATGTTTTTACAGATTAGCACACAAAAAGTGATTAATATAGCAATTGCAGAAGTAGTGAGCACAAATTAGACTGAATTTATTGAATTTTAATCTCTCCGAAAATTAGAGCAGAAAAATATAGACATGTTAAGAAAATCAAGCGAAGAATCCCTAGTTGTAAAAGATTTTGAGACAGAATTATTGAAAAACTAATTGAGAATGATCTGATATTAGGATTTCAGAATAATGCAGAAAGACAACTTACAGGTGATCTTTTATGTGCGTTTTTGTGCTATTGGAAAATATCGTAAAAAAGGTAGCTGTATTCGCATCTTCGGTGCCTTCAAGCATTATTTACGGCATTTATAATTTTTACATTGCTATTACCAGTTCATATCCCGTATGCAGATAACATATAAGGTCATTGGGTGTTGGAAACTTTTGAACGGAATTATAACATTATCCGCTACTACGAGTCATTGGTATGTGCAATGCCAGATACTGTAAGAACATATTAAAGACAGCTAGGCATGAAAGAAATTTTTGACCCATGAAAATACTTTTAAAACAGTCTACAGCGTCGGTGACGCCACATTCAGCTAGTGATATGTAAAGTAATAATATACCTAGAATAATAGAAATCCATGCCAGCTACAACTAGTGCAGCGGTAACAATGCCCACGTTCATTGTTACTAGAACTAGCACGTACATGAACAAATCGTTTGTACATGAACAAATCGTTTGCTCGAACAAATTTTCTACAAAGTGAAGAGATCCACACAGCAGCAACCAGTGGCCGAGCAGCTAAAATTACAATAGAGACACGTATGTAATGAATCATTATATGCTTTTCTTCATATTGAAATAAAAATTGCTTTTCATTGTCCGCAACATTACTGATTATTCAAAACTGGTCTGACTGTATATCATTATTCGCTACTGAACTTCAATATATCACAGTCACATTAGTGTTCGTTCATTATGTTTTTCATTACATTACTCGTTACATTATCACTATACATTTACTGTGTTCTATTCAGTCGTCGTTTTCTTACACATTCTCTTCATTCCTTCTCTTTACATTCTTGCTATCTCCTCCCCCCATTCCATCGTCGAAGTCGAACGAGGTCGTTCGGTCAGTCGGTTTAGTTCTCTTCAAAATTTTACAAGGTTGCAAAGTGCGCTCAGTCAGGATGACGACACCATTGCGTGCTATATTCCCATTGTTACTTAGTATATTTTACTTCTTATTATCCCTTACTTTCTCTTTAAACTACCTATTACTTAATGCACTATAATACCAATTATATTATGTTCTTTCTCCCACACATTACCTTCCGTCTCTGTACACGTCTCCCACTTTTTCATCGTCGTACGAGGTGATTGGCCGGTCGACTACTCTGCGAATTGGGGAGTCCCACAAGGCAATGAAAGGCACTTCAAGCTGCGGAATACGACACTAGCACGGACTATATAGCGATTGATACTCCTTAGAATTCCACGTCTTACAGTATTTCATTTCCCATTACATTACTTATTACTAGTAGCGTTACTCGTTACATTACTCATTACGTAACTCAATATTCATTAAAATTCTTCTTATATTAGACATTATTCATATTATTCATTGTATTCTCATTGCATTACTTTAAATTACACTTAACACATCTCATTACGTATATTTTTCTTTATATTACGTATTACTCATCACATTACTCATTACCTTACAGTTCCCATTACAGTTTTCTTTATTTTCTCCTATTCTCTTATCTTTGTCCTTTTCCTTACTTTACCGTATTTCTCTCCTGCCTCCTCCTCCTCCCGCTACCTAATCGTCCACTCGAACGAGGAGGTCGAGATCACTGCCAAATAGGGGGTTCCCCAAGGCAGCGCACGGCGCGCGGAGCAGTCAGGATTACGACACCCACGCGCGCTTTATACGACCTGGCGCGCGGGCGGGCGGACGGCTCGATAATTTCGCGCGGCCGCGAGCGAGTACGTGTAGCGGGGGTGGGCGCCGGTGGGCGTGTATGCACAGCTTACGCGCGCGTCAAAAGCTTGTACGAACACGCCTGATAACGTGAATGGGGGAACAGGTGTGAACAATGTACAGAAAGCTGAATTCAAGCCTTCCCACCGCATCGGAGTTCAAGAATAGTGACAAGTCAAAATATTGTCATTTTGTAGGAAGTTTTACCCTGAAAAGAGCCGTTTGGTTCGCGCTCGAAGTCAAAGGGTTTTAATGTTTACAATATTTATCTTGTATATAATGTTTTTCCAGTAAAAATTTTCAGTTTTATAAGCATTTTTCTTTCACTCCACTAACAATGTCTTTTTATTGTTCTGTTTTGAGCAGCGGTCTTTTTATTTTCAGAGGCAGAGTCTTTTTACTGAGCTGTTTTACGCATGTTACTTTATCAAGTACAAAGCAGTACACACGGAACATACAATTATTAGTAAAGAGATTTTAAAGATTTTGACGGAAATATACATTTTTGGGTTCTCCATAACAGGAAAATGTTTCTCAAATTGGTATATTACATGTAGTGAGGTCGACGATTGTGGAAGACCTTCTTAATGTCATACACTCGTATATGATTAGTGGGATAAAATATAGTTTGCACCAAAGAAGGTGAGCCGCGTGTTGGTTGGCAGACCTGTGATATTTTTGCACAATACGGTTCTAAGTACGGCTTGTTAAAAGCCAAAATCTTGACGATTTAAAGAATAATTTGTTTCTCCAATAATTCGATCAATTTGGTGATTCAATAATTCGAGAAATTCTATAATCCGAGCGATTTTATAATTCGAACCTTCAACAGCTTGTTCTTCTAAATCAAAGTGTCCAACAACTCGAATCATACAGTAATTAGAATTATTCAATAATTCAAATCAGAACAAATTAAACTATTCACAATTCATTACATATTCCAATCCTTTCTCAAAATACTGAAACCCTTACGAAATCCCTCCGACATGAATTGGGACAAAATCGTGACGATTTAAAGAGTAATTTATTTTCCGATAATTCGAAAAAATGTTGCTATAATTCGAGAAATTATATAATCCAAGAGATTCTATAATTCAAACCTCCAACAGCTCGTTCTCCTAAATCAAAGTATCCAACAAATCAAATCAGCCAGTAATTCTAATTATTCAATAATTCAAATCATAGCCAATCGAACTAACCCAAATGCATTACAGTAATCCCTCAACATTCGCGAGAGTTAGGTTCCCAAAGAACCTCGCGAATGTCAAATCCGCGAATGTTGATTCTATCTTTTAATGAAGAAAGGTGGGTTAGATTCCTGGATATCGAAAAGCTATTTAAAAAAGAAAGAAAAAATTCTAACAAACAACTGCAGAAGAACTGAGTATGTGCTAATAAAAAAAATTCACAATTAACATTCCAAAGAGAAGAAAGAAACAATATTTGCAACTAATTTCAAAGTTGAAATTGATTGAATACAGGATTTGTTTATTTTTTGTTTCATCACTCTTCTCATTGTTTTAATATCTAAACATGGAAAAGTTACTGCTTTTATTTATCTCTTAAATTTCGAAGTTATTTCTGTGTTCGGATCATATTCCAATGCCCTTTCCACCAGTGCTTGCTGAAGTTTTAGAACGTCAATAGCAGCTTCAACATTGAAATTGGTCCAGGATGCAGGTCCCTTCTGTTACTTTATTACGTTCGAGGTTTTCTTTGCTGATGATTCCGCGAAGCTGCTCTTCAGTGAGACCATTATAATGTGAGTTGCACAGATCCTGAATGGCTTTTATGTCCATGTGGCCAAAACCCTTACCTCCAATTTCACGCAATTGAATTGCATTATTTTACAAATGTATTATTCTATTAATGTGAATTGACATTTCAACTTTGATATTTTTGCAGAACGTGATCCTTTGAGCTCCGGAATCTGTCGAGTTCGTTTTTTTCAGCTAACGAATATAAAGGAAATGAAATGCGTTCGCTTTCAAAAAAGTACGACTAAAGACGCACTCGCGAATGTTGAAGTCGCGAATGTTAAAACAGGTAGCATTTCTCAAATCGCCAATGTTCGGAACTTGCGAATAGCGAATTCGCGGATGTCGGTACATTCCACCTTTCGCAATCTACCAAAACCACTTCGGCACGACGTGGGAGCCAAAACCTTGACGATTATTAAATCATAAAATAATGTTTCTTATTATCCGGACAATATATTCTTCTTTTAATACCATACACCAGTGAGTAGGCGAGTCTCCAGAAGCCCTTAGACTTGTGAGACATATCCTTAACAAGTTTACCTAGGGTAGTTTGCCCTTGCTTTCCCTAGTGGCACTAGGGAAGTGGCACTAGGGCGCCAATTTTGACGTTTGATTTGAATATCAGACCTAGATCTGCAATATTAACTAGCAAGCCAAATCGAAACTCTGATTGGTGCTAAATTGCCAGAGGATTTAATTTTGCCAGGATCGGCCAAATGCCTTTCCTGGGATCTGTTTCACGTGCCGACAAGCGTCCGCACGCATGTAATCGATTTTTGCTACCTCAAAAATCCCCCGACGTTGACTGCGTTTGAATCCGCCAACTTGGGATCAGTAGCCCGGCATGATAAGAATAATATGTTGATCTTAAAATCTGAGAAGTCCTATACTCCGAGCAATTCTATAATTCTTTAAACCTCTAATAGCCCGTTCTCCTAAATCGAAACATCCAACAACTCCAATCAGCCACTAACTCTAATTATTTAACAATTGAAATCATAATGAATCGAACTAACCACAATGCATTACAAATTCCAATCCTTTCTCAACCTCCCGAAACCCTTACAAAACTCCTTCAGCGCGAGGCTGTTCATTCACTTACAAGCTACGCGTCGATTCCCTTCTTTCGAAGCGTTGCCTCCCATATTCGTGCCTATCACGGGTTCCCGACTCTCCGCGCGGGCTCATCATTAATTCACTATCACGGCGGCTCCTCTCTTTCGGAAGTTCATTTAATTTTCAATTTGCTCCCCTCGTCCTTTTAGCCGACGAAACTTCGCTAGCAGGGCAGTCGGGGTTCGCCCCGACCCCAACGGAGCACGCTTCGTAGAGACCATGCGGGGAGAGGGGAGCAGTTGGGTTGCGGATCTTGAAGAAAGTGGATTGTGTGGGAGGATACGTCGTTCCGGCAATGGGTCTGGCAAACTTTTCGGTGGAGTTGATGGAGTCTTCAAGATGAAAATGTGCATGGGATGTTGGTTGTTGGATGAAATGGGATTGGGTTCAGTTTACACCGCTTGTAATGTTAAATGATACGAGGATATAGATGGAACATTTCGTTATTTGTCAAATGATACCGAAATTCTAGGACACTGATGCTTCAAAAGTTTATAATTAATTTTTTTCACGTGATTTTATCGTTTCCAAAGGACCGTGATTTTTTTTATAAATGATTTTTGCCTGCGACAGGAGCTTGATTACTGATCTTGAAGAAAATAGATAGTGTGGGAGGAAACGGAGTTACAGCAATGAGTCTGAGAAACTTGCTGGTGGAGCTGATGGAGACTTGAAGACGAACGTGTGCGTCAGATGTTGGTTGTTGGATGAAAGAGGATTAGGGTTAATTTACACTGTATATCGTGTTATATGATACGAAGAGGATGGACACGAGTGTAGATGGAACAATTCGTTCTCATATTTGTGAGAAAGAATATTGTTAACTCGAAGGACGCTGGTGCTTAAGAAGTGATAATTTATTTTCTCTTTCAATCTATTTTTCTTGTTTCCAAAAATCATCTATAACGCCGTCTTCTGAGAAAGATTTTTCCGTGATAGGAGCCTGGTTACGAAACTCGAGGAAAGTGTGTTTCTGTGAGAGGACAAGTCGTTAAAGCAATGGGTCTGAGAAACTTTTAGATGAAGCTGATGAACTCTTGGAATAAAGTGTGCATCGGGAGTTGGTTGTTCATTGGAAGGAGATTGGGTTTAGTTTAGAATCCGGGATTAATTATTACTTATAATACGATACGAGTGTTGATGAAATATATCATTCTCATATTGGCGGCAAAGAATATTGAAGATTTCAAGAATGCTAGTTTTTGAAGTAATAAGTAATTTTCCTTCTTGACAGAATATGTCGGTGTCGTTCGTCATTGAAGACACGTTTTTCTTTATGAGATGTTGAGGTATGATGTCAGATCTTGAAGAAAGTGGATTTTTTGGGAGGATATGTTGTCAGAGCAATGGGTCTGGGAACTATTTAGTAGAGCAGATGGAGTCGTCTGATGAGTGTGTGCATCGTAATTTGTTGTTCAAAGGAAGAAAATTCGTTTGGTGACTCGGAGTGTAACGGACTAGTGATACGATACGAGTAAATACGAAACATTTTGTTTCCAAATTTGTGGCAAAGAATATTGGAAATTCTAAGAATGCTAGTGTTTTAAATATGTTGTTTGACCTTTACGACTGCTTTTCTCAGCACTGTACGCCATAAACGACACGTGTTTTGAGAATAATCTTTACCGCAAGTAGGAGCTTTGTTTCGGACCTTGAAGAAAGTGCATGTTGTGAGAGAATACGTCCAGAGAGTAATGAGTCTCGGAACTTTTTGATGGAGCTGATGGACTCTTGTTGACTGTGTGCAACGGATATTAGAAGTTCGTAGTTGGGATGAAGGGAATTGTTTTTATAGTTATACCGGCTGTAATATTCGATTTATATGGTATAAAATTTTCCTGTAAGACGTGCTAATACTTGTTAGAAGTTTGTTATATTTTTTGTTTCTATTAAGGACTATTTGAAAATCCTCTATTTTTGGGTTTTAAGTAATTAGGTATTGTTCTATATGAGCGATTGAATTAGAATGCAGTGTGTAAATATGTTTTATAACAACTGAAACATTTTCTTGCATTTAAAAAAATACCTGAACAAAAGCATAGAACAAAATCTTGTT
The DNA here is from genome assembly GCA_031308135.1 of Acheta domesticus. Classification (NCBI taxonomy): domain Eukaryota; kingdom Metazoa; phylum Arthropoda; class Insecta; order Orthoptera; family Gryllidae; genus Acheta; species Acheta domesticus. Next base: position 66,601,735 of record JAHLJT010002630.1, read on the forward strand.
TTGAAAATAATGTGTTAATTGAAAATTATGTTGCTAATAGAAACTATACATTCGAGTGTCTATTAGAATATAAAACACGTACATTGGTGTAAAAATCATAATAAATATTTTTTCCATTTTAGAATAATACTTGTATTAAATATCTGATTAAAACTCTCAAATTCTTTTCTTTATTTATTTTACACATTACACAAGTGTTGATGCAATGAATTTCTCATATAATATAATGTCAATGTTAGAACTCTCTACGATACAGCGATCTCACCTTGCATCGTAATTTGCACGCTCGAGGCCCACGAATAAGGTACTTCTCACATTTTATATATTGAACTAATTCACTCACTGGCCACTTGGTGTCGCCACCTCTCGGTCTGCCGTGCTCCTCGCTCGCCGCCGCCGCCGCCATGCCGGGGCTGCACCTGCCGCCAGCCGCTCGAGGCGTGGGAACGCTCCCCTTTCGGCGATCCCAGCTGGATTGGCCCTTCCCCCCGGCCCGACGAGCAGCCACGAACGAACGTCTATACTGCGATTTTTCTAACTTTGCCCTCAAGGGCCGTCTTCACGATGAAATACGTCACGGTATGGGTGTCTCCACGTAAGAAAAGACCCTAAAAATTCAACATGGCGGAGTTTCGGCACTGCCAACCTCATCGAAATGAAACGCGAAACTGCATGAAGGATACCGACGCGGCGTATTTAAATGAACGTAGTGCCCTTCAGAAATGCAGATTTGCTGAAATTATAACTATTAATATTGTTTTGACTTATAAATAGCAAATTTCACAATTTACTCATGAAATTGTAATTATTATTATTATTATTATTATTTTAAAATTAAATATAATACATTTCATTAAATAAATTACTGGTAATTTTAAAATTATGTTAATTTCCAGAATAAAATATTTTTGAAACTGAAGAATAAATGAAATAATAGATTGTTATTTTATTACAAAACTAGCAAAAATGAAACTATGCAAAAATCGGGGGATATATAGAATAAAGATGAAATGAAATACTCAAAAATAACTTTAATTTTCAGACAATACACAAAGTAGTGAAATAAAACTATTTTTCACTGAACTTAGATATTTTTGAATCCTAATGGTTCTTTTGTATATAACATCAACATATGACCACAATCAAAGCATATCAAAGGAATGAAGAAATCCATTGTACAGAAATGACAAATGTTTGAATTTGTGAAAATAGAATAAATCAGATATATGACTTGATATAATTTGAAGGTTCAATAAAGAATAAACTTATGCACCATGGGTGATCAGATTTGATGACAAATTGCAAGGAGCAGTCATTAAAATTTCTTGAACATCAATGGTCCACAGCAAATTATATTCACATCAATTATTGAATTTTTACAACAATTTTAGAGCCTAATGCCCCTGGGCTTACAAACATTACAAAACATCCTGGTATTTACATTAAGCGATAGCGGAAAACCAGGGAAAACAAAGGAATAAGTGTGCTACCATATATATAAAAAAATGAATAAAAATATTGTTAATTCTCAATTGAATTTTAAAAAATTAACATTAAAAATCAGCATTAAGAAATTTGGCTGACCGTAAAAATTAACTACTTGAAAATTTTATATATATATTGATAGCATACCCATCCTCCTGATCAGGAAGACGACTGAAGGTCAATTTCTAGCATGCATGTAGGAACATTAGTCAAAATAATAGAGATTTACAATTTAACAAAAATACATAAAATAAATCAATGAAATAATATAAATAATATACATAAAAATGCAATTGAATCCTATTTAGAAAATGAAATATCTTCTGTGAAACACAGCAACCCTGCAACATAGAATAGTTAATGCAGTATCTAATGTCCAATCCGGATAAATTCAATAAATAGGCATGTAATTGTTATAAAAACAAATATTTATTTTAATAAATTCCTTGAGCAAATAATGTTCTTGAAAATAATTTTTAAAGAAAATTAAAAAGAACGTTACCACAATTAATAGGAAAAACTTGATACTTAACTTTTATATTACTTAAAACTCCTGACACAAACGGAAAACCAAATTGTCCAGAATGCTAAGAACATTTGCTTCACATGAAAGTATTCAAAATATAACATGACAATAATATATACCTAAAAACCAATAAAATTTACAAAAATTAGTAGAAAACCACTGAACATTCACTTAAAATGAAATATTAATAGCCAAAATGGAATAGTGCATCAATTGTAAACATTAAGCAATACTCTCTATCAAGCCAAATAATATATTGAAATATGTACTCACTAATACCACACAACTGATTTCCATTTCAACAAACCATCTAATAAAATTATGCATCTTCAGAACTCCATTATTGTATATCTGAAACATTTAGTAAAGTAATGTACACTTCTTTCACATTTCAAAACTTTAATGTTTATTCATTTAAAGCACTTAGCATCTGTACTTCAACTAAACAAAAAATCTTACGTCTGAACAGTAATGATTACTTGTATTATGAAAATGATGTAAAAGAAAATGACTAACGGTTAAACAATAGTGATGAACTAATGGTATATTAAATGGTACACTTAAATAGTTTCTTTGGTTTACATCAGAAGGTAAAAGTTCATTCAGGATATGACACTCATAATCAATCTATTAATTCATACTCACTTGATATACTTTGCAACCAGGCTCGATTCAAATAGAGAGACTAAAACACTGGCTGGAACAATTGACTGTAAAGAAATAGTATTAATTTAATAACCTGCAGTTACCACCAATTTACAATCGTGTCAATTCAAGTATACCTTTTCCATAGCACAGTGAGGCCAAACTTGATCACAAACTATACTTTTGTGGTTGCTCTGAGGAGGCAGGAGTTTTTTTCATTCAGGGCACAACTGTAACATTGAGCACATTAGTAAAAAAATTTATCACTTTCATTCCATTCTCATAAATTCATACTCACTTGATTTACTTTGCAACCAGGCTCGATCCAAACAGAGAGACTGAAACACTGGCTGGAACAATTGACTGTAAAGTATTAATTTTAATTTAATAACCTGCAATCACCACCAACTTACAATCATGTAAATTGAAGCATACCTTTTCTGCAGGACAGTGTGGCCCAATTTATCACATTAACTTATCTGTGGTGGTTGCTTTAAGGGGGTATAAGTTTTTAATTTGTGGGCACATCTGTAATATAGAAGTAAATATTTAACATGATTATCACTTCTATTCCAAACTCATTAATGTGTACTTACTCGTTTCACTTTGCAACCAAGCTCGAACCAAACACACTAACTGAAACACTGTCTGGAACATTTGACTGTAATGTAATAATATTAATTTAATTGCCTACAATTACCAGAAACTAACCATCGAGTAAATTCAAGCAATACCTTTTCCATAGCACAGTGGGGCCCTATATGTACTTCAACGATAATGGATGGTTGCTTAAAATGTCAGGTGTTTCTGTGAGGTAAATCTCTGAAAACCCTTTCAAGACTGTCGCACTGCAGATGTTCCAGGTATTGGCTCTAATGGAATTGGATCTTGTTCCTCTCCTGTGCCTTCTTCTGCTGTGTCAGTTCCACTTGCACTACTTAGATTTATTACAAGTTCTTCATAATCTTCCACTGCCTCTTTTTCATAGTAGTCTTAAATAATTTTCTCTGCATGTGCCACTGAATTTTTCCACATTTCTGGTGTGACCTATTAAAGGCATTACATAATTTTTTAGATTCCTGTTGTAACTACTTTTTAAAAAATTACAATTATGTTGCAATATATTTACTGTTTTTCTAATAGTGATTTCTTGAAAACATTACCTGATTTATTGCCTCATTCCACACAGCTTTTGTTCTCTCCGTTCCTTGCCCTGGCCTTCCACATAGTTTTGTTGTAGTACGCTTTTGAAATGCCCCACACATGTTCAATAGGATTGAATTTGCAATGATATGGTGGCAGTCTCAAAACTGTGTACCCTTCTGCAGCCAACATGTCATCAACTACATACCTTTATCAACATATTGATGGTCAGTTATATATTTATCACAAGTGTTAATGTATATATTTGAACATTTTTAAGGTGGATACTTTAAAATTTTATTACACTGATACAACAGAAAGGTAATTCAAAATAATAATGAAATGTAATATTTGGTTACATTACTTATTTCATTATGTAAAAAATAGTTCCGTCTCATTTCTGAAGCTTACAATCAATTGATCCTTTCTCCACTTTGCTGTTGGTTTCCTCTCTACCTGTCTTGAATGGTAAAGAGCATTGTCCATGATAATGATGCATGGTCTTAAATTGCGAATGCCAGGAATCAGTTGTTTCTTAACCCAGGATTCAAAAGTACAACTGTTCATTGCTCTGTGATAATCTTGCCCCCTTTTAAGGTCAGTAGCAAAAATCAGACCAGCACCTACAAAGTGTCACAACTCGTATACATGCCTTAGTTTGTACATAATGTCATGAAAAATCAAAACACATGTACCTGGTACAAAACCTCTTGTTCCTGCATGAACCACAACTAGCCTCCTTCCTTCTGCTGGTCTCTTAATTATTCCATTACTGGTGCCTGGTTGAAGCCTTGAATATGTAGTTGAACCTTTTGGAAAAGATAGTTTTGTCTCATAATTTTTACACATAAGTAATATAACCATTTTGAAAGGTCTCCTTTACCATTTATATAGATCCATGTCTCCTCTAGATACACTACAGTCTTTGGGTTTTCACTTCTCTTATTTTTCATGTAGTCTGCCACAAAATACAACCTCTTTACAATAATTTCATTTGTCTCACAATTACAAATATGTGGGTCTTCTTCCTCCATGCTAAACCCAATTTCTTAATTATTCTGTACAATGTTGTGCACAACCCTTTGAATAAGAAAGTATCATAATTTTCTTTTACATACTGCCATACCTCTTGAAGTGAGAGTCTCCTGCCTGTTGCAAAATGAATTGGTCTTGGAAAGTCTTTCAAAAGTGAGTCACATACTTCATCATTCCTCTAAATACAAAATCTCTTACCATTATCAGCTTCCTGATAAATATACCTGGCAATAGCTTCTCTAGAAAAGCCATCAACTGAATCTCTCACAGGTCATGACCGCTTCGTCTTCTTGTTCGGAGTTCTAATAGGTTTTCCTGCCTTATAATACTTAATAAGACTTGTCAAAGTTATATAAGGTCTCTGTAATATAGTAATATATTTCAATAAAATAATTATGATCCACTCTTTTATATATAAACAACACAATAATTATCCTTTATAACTGTTGTTATTGTACATTAGCATAAAAACATAAGAACTCTAAATACGTTTTCATGTTTTTATGGAAATGTACAATAACAACAGTAATAAAGGATAATAATTCTGTTGTCTATATAAAAGAGTGAAGCTTTATATAATAAAAAACTATGTGCGAAGACAACAGTACAAATCAAATTTTAAAAAATTATGATTCACATACACATGTTCATCATGAAAACATTCTGGCATGCAATAAAATGTAAATAATTATTGTGAAATTAATAGCTTACCCCCACAATTAAAGCCACTTTGGCAATGACACTGCTCTCAGGAAGTTGCACTTCTTTACGAGAATTTTTCTCGCTCTTATATTTATAAACGTTGAGAAGGACCTGCCTTTCACCACTCGATAATATCCACCTCCTTTTCTGCTTAATTGGAGAATTGCTTCTCGAATTTGAAGACATATTTTACAAATGTCAATCGAAAACACAATTCAAGTTCCCTTCCGAAACCAATCACGCACTGGAAACGCAAGGAAAACGATTTTGAAATGAGCAAGTGCGGGATGCTGCTCGCTTGCATAACCTCAGTATCTCCACACGACGTGTTGCAGGGTTCAAACGCTTGAAGTTGGCAGGAAGTTAATTTGTACGCACGTGTACCAGTTGCCAGCCAAGGAAAAGTCCCTGACTACAATACTTCCATTACTTTGGGTATTTCAGTTGGGGTTGGCACCTACTTTCTCCAACTTAAATTGTAATCAAAAGTCCCTAAGCCAATGCAGTAAGAATGGCGGATGATTTCCGGGAGGTTGGTATTTTTTTGCGTTCTGGGTCATATCTTACGTGAAATAACCCATATGTCGAGACGTTCTCAGTCGTGCCGCCAGGTATCGCATGATCGCGACCGTATCAAGCAGTGCTTGCGATCTTGCGACTTCTAGCGGTACGACGGAGAAAGACGCAAAATGCCGTGTGATATTCCATCGTGACCATAGGGGCTTGAGGGGCAGAGTTAGAAAAATCGCACTATATATAACGAAGTTTTCAGTTGATATCAGGCTGCTTCATGTCCGTGTCGCTCGCAACATGCATTGTGCGTTTCTCTGCAATTTGCCTTGTTGCATCGCGCTGAGTGACGTGTAATGTGCATAACCTCCGCGAATACATCATTCTGCAGCTCTTATGTGGAAATGATTAACTCTGTACTGCAATTTACTGTGAATTACTTCAAGCAAAACTGATGTTACTACAAGCATGTAAGCTTTATACTCTCTGCGTAAACATTTTTCTGCATGAACTACTACGTTGCTCCATAAACTGCTACTGTAAGCTAACACGTGATAATACATAATCAGTCGTTTCGGCATAATCTGAAAATGTATTAACCCTTTTGTGGGCAACCAATTTTAATGACGCAAGCGAGCAGGCGGGGTCCAGCGGACTCAGAAGTGTTTGCGATGGAATGATGTTTACAGGTGTACATTTTCGACTTGGATAATGGAACAGAACGCTCTACTATAGTTGTTTAATTTAACAAAACCTTTTAAAATACTTCACATTTGGTTTTTAAAGAGGTTTTCTCTTATTACAGATCGCATACAGTTTACCTGGGTATACTCATTACAGACAGGTTTTGAACAGATGCTCCTCTCTCTGTTCCCAAGGGCTTAAAATGATATCTTCTTTTGGCATTGTTATAAATTTTCCGAATTGTGGAAGATGCTTCTTTCCCGAAAAAGTGTATGATTGACAGGCAACATTTGTTATTGTATCCTGTTTGACTATATCCTTACATTTTGTGTACGAATAAAATTCTTTATAATGTCAACAATAAGTAATGGTATAATCCCATGTTTTCTATCACTCACTTATGGTCAGCAATATTCCTGTCGCAGTGCAGTTTTCCCGCAAAATCTGGACCGCACACGACTTCAAAAACTCACTCTCCTGACTTGGCTGCATACCATCCCGCAGCAACACTACGTAGGCGTCGATCTTATAATCGCTCACACGTAGTTTCAGATACCTTCCGGATGAAAACATGTTGCGCAATCCGACATCTGTCCGTCCCTTGGGCATGAAATAGTCAAGTAATCGACCAAACAAAACAATAAAATGTAATATTACACGCAGATGAAGAAACCTGGGTCCAATGGACCCCGCTTGCCCAGTTGCGGCTGAAAAAAAGATAAAGATTTTTTATGTATTATTCAGCAACACTTTCTTAAAATGGTTCCGAGAACAATAAAAAACACCGTAGCAAACAAAGTCACGAAAGACATTCGGAAAACCTTGGATAGTTTTTACGAAAACTATTAAAAATGTTGCTTCTGGGTCCAATGGACCTCAGCTGCTCGGGCAAGCGCAACCTAGCACAATTCCACCAGTGGCGCGTTAGTGCTGTGGTAAACTGGGCATCCTAAATACTTTGTTTCACAACCTGCCATTCTCAGCTAATAAGTGACAATGGTAAGCTTTCTGTCATGTTATCCTGAGCTTATGAGCACCGTGAAACATGTTATCCTGAGCTTCTGCCAACATATGTACCGCCGGCATGAACAGTCATAAGGCCATGTGTTCTACGCTAATGCATCATACGAAGCAATGTTACACACTTATTGTGCAGCTCCGACCGCTTCTGAGGCATTCAATGTAACTTCTACAGTTGTCATTTATAACTCACCTCGACTTATATATAGAACATACCTCGACTTATAGTCACTACAGTGTGCTTGCCATCCGTCACCACCTTCCCTTCTCCATGCGGATCATAAAACGTGTCCTGCGTACGTGAACAGTCTTCACGTCTACGCTGCATCACTATGAATTCGTATTCAATGTACCATTTTTTTTATTTCAGCACTGCTAAATCACGCTACATTGCATATTGAAACTCATGATAAGTGCCAACTGCAACCAACACAATCTTCAACTGGAAATTCTTACGAACATTGCTATCTTTGAATGCTAACTACAATTAATTCAATTAGTCTTCAACTGTAGAAATCATGCCTACTTCATGCCTATGGCTGTTGTAATCTTTCAATGTTAACTGTACTTTCAATTTACGTGTACCCATAACGGTAATCAAGTGTATTCCTTTTACTTAGTTTTAATTGCATGTTTTTTCTCTTCAATTAGTACATGCCTACTGAATTCTCTCAAATAGTGACATCTGTAGATATTAACATTTACAGGGAACGCGTCCGCGTCCCGTTAAACGCGGTGGTCCTCCGAGTCATCATTATCAATACTATCAAGGTAAGTGGAAGTGACTGGCTGTTAGCTCATCCGAGCCATTTTATCAGTCCACACGCCTCCTTAGTCAGCGCCTAACACTAACATACACAATAAATAAAATAAACTTCCATTTAAAAAGTTTTATGTAACTTCTTTCTCATCACAATTTCTGAATCTGCACACCAATAGACTAGAGAACGTATCACACCAGTTGAACATCAAATAAAATAACATTATCGTAAATCATGTAGGCGATTTTGCCAATCGGCTATAAAAGAAGTGATGGTAACCAGAGAGCCAAGGAGATCACTTTCACGAATACACAACGGCTCGCCCTCTAAAGAGGGAAAACTTTCCAAAGGAACGGCGCAGAAGAAGAAGAAACGAAAAGAAGGAAGAAAGCACTAGAACTTCGTACGAATTACGCCTCCGAGCTACGAGCCACTTGAATGTGGGTGGAAAGTGTGACGGAGGACGGTCACAAACTTGTAGGAAAAAAAGAGGATCTCGACTTAAGCGAACCTACCGGAGCGAACTTCTATTTCCCACAAGCAGATATAAGTGTCTTCCTTAAGTACACTAACTTCCAATGCATTTTTATATTATATTCCAATTCATTATTACGTTATAAGGTATTCTGGAGCTTAAGAAAACGTGTGAAGATAGTACTTCTCCCTCCCACGTCACATACGGTTTTTACTATTCTTTGACTAAATGAATCTCATCAAATAAGTTAAATATTGGATTAAAACTATTTTTCCTTCTAAAAGGTATATGATGGGAAGATGCCGTTTGTTCAGCTGATGGTGAAGATTGGATTTATGTAGGTGCATACTACGTATTTTCTGTTTGTGCTATTTTTATTACGAAGAGGTAGAGCGAACTTTATTTTTTTATTGGAACCGTTCAGATTTTAAAGTTTGTCAATCCCCATTAAGATTCGACTTGTTTAAATTGTACTCTTAATTTCATTCTAACATATGCATATTTTCGTTATCAAGCTAATAGACACTTTTATTTAGAGAGTTTTTTACGCATTTTTCTCTGAGTGTACTGTGAAACTAAAGCGTCAATAGAAAATTCTTACAAAAAATCATGAATCCGAATTCCATTAGCAGAAAAACATGTTAGGAACTGTAATTTTACTTTCTCGCTGCCGCTACCGTGGAAGAGAGAAGGGTATTTAATGTTGCGCGCAAAAACGGCTAAGTTTCGGCAGAAAAACATATTCCAGGGCCCTGACAACTAGAAAGTGGATAAATGTAGCTAAATTTTGAAAAAAATAGTCTAATCCATGGTGTAACCAGAATACATGTTTTCTGGGCCCTTAATGCTAAAAAAAACAATTGACGGTAACAGGTCAGTTTGTGAAGTGTCTGCTAAAGCGTTCAGCCTATTTTTTCCAAAACTGATAATCCTCAATCAATATGGGTGATGTTGCAGCCCCTTGAAAATTTGATGTCACATCCCTTTGAAATTGATAAAGTAATTTTTGGGGGTACTTTACATGAAGTCGCTAGAACATTGTAAAAATTGTTCCAAAAACTATCTCCATCGATTTTGATTACATTTTGTTGTTGGATAGTCTGAAGGAGGTTTAAGAAAAATATGCAGGTCTCATGTTGGCTAAAAACCCTAATTTTTCGAAAATTAAAAAAAATCAAACTTTTTTTGGTGTCTTCCTACGACTACGATTAAGACATTTTAAAAAATGAAATGTGTTCATCAAAAACACATCTTCAAATATGGCCATGTTGACGTTTATATGAGTATTTTGTGTGCAATTTGGCGGCAAACATAAGTAGCCGATTCCTAATTTACTGCGCTTGGTGAACGTAAAATGAATGGTCGCGCTACTAAGTTGGATATTTCGTAAGTTAGAATTTGTATATTATTTCATTTTATTATTATTTATTATATTTATATTAAATTTATATTATTTCATTTTAAATTGCGTACTTTGTGTTAAATGTGAAAACAAGTAGATGGGCGTTCATTGTTGTTTGTAAACCATTGTTGTAATGTCGCACTAACAGAAGGCGATAATGACTGCTGCCTTTCGCTTGCGGTAATATAAATTAATAGTTTTACGTATTTGTAGAATAATATTACAACACCATAGGGTTTAATAATTACTTTTATATATTTTTCGCTCTGCGTGTTTTTCGCTCTATTTGTAACGCTATCAGTATCGTATTATGTATTATTTTTTAATTATTTTGTTTTCCTGCATAATGCTTACGAAGAATATTGTAAAGCTAGAAAACCCATCCTAAATATTCGTGAAAACACTGCATACCTTACGCAATGAATTCAATTTATTATATATTTTCATTTAAAGTTTTGAATAAAGAATTTATTGATTGAAAATGTTTAATTTTTGCGCCAAATGTTTTACGATTTCAAATGAGTTCTACAAACATATGATCGCTGAGATGTGTTACATCGAAGAGAAATTGTGGTATAAGTAGCATTACATAACCATTACTAAAGGCAAGAAAGTACGTGATTTTTCAGCACCACTAGTTTACTCTCAGTAACAGCTGTCTGTTATTCAACTTCTATCATTTTCTAATTAGACGCTGGTGACCAAGTACAAAGATCCAACTGCTCTTTTTCATGAAAACCTATGAAATGAGAAATAATGATTCAAAAAATTTAATGAGACAAACTGTAGCTGATTATGGAAAATAAAACTAGTAAGAAATGGATACCTAGTAGCAGAAAAATTATGCTAATTTGTCATAGATTATTCTGAAAAGACAATACTGATCGCGTTGATTTTATGAAATACATTTTAAAATGATTACTTACAGGAATTATGGAAACCACGTGCAGATAACGTGTGAATCTTTTTCTCGGACAGACGAAATCGAGAAAAAAATACTGACAATGAGATTATTTTGAATGACCCTAAACCCGGGCCCACTTTCCGCAGTTTCTAAATAATTGTTTTTAAAATGAAAATTCTTTCATCCTAATCCTAATCTCAAACGCCCAGTCTCCAAACCACGCATTGTGCTACATTCAATAGTGGCACATTTCTCTCGGTTTTATGCCAATGAATTCTTATAAATCATACTAAATCATCCTCATTCCTCAGATCAATGTTAAAAATATGTGCCACATGGTGGTTTGTCTACAGAAAAGAACTGCCAGCGACTGCAGAGGGTATTCTTCATAAAGCGGAAAAGAGCAAATCCCCACACGAAAAGCCATAGGCACGCAACGCCCCGGCACGCCCAGCCCCCAACTCTTCTTCGGGCATTCTCCAACCTGTCGATAAGAATGAGGGATTCACTCCCGCACCTCACCAAGCAATGTGTCGGCCGCGCCACCATTTTTCCATCGGACTCCTCGAGCCCCGGAGCAAAGAACGGGCAGGGGATGAAAATGGGAGCACGATGGGGAGGGGCGAAGAAAAGAAGTTAAGACGAGAGAGCTGTCAACGCACTCGCCCGAAGAAGATATTTTCAGTTCGAACGGCGGGCGAATTCTTAGGTAAAGGACGGCTCGTTGTCGGGGGAAAGAAGGGTGTCGTCAGGCGGGCGCGATAAGACCTTAATGGAAAAAAGAAGGTGCGTTAGAATCACGTTATTGTATCTACGTCAGCTGTGGAGCGTAATGCACTTTTGGCTGCTTCGTTGCCAACGTCTGTTTTACCTATAGGTTTCCCCCACAGGTAAAAAGAACTCGTTTTCTTTATCGGGAAGTAAGTGAACTAAATGAAGGCAGGAGTTAATCGAAAAGTGGGCACCGTGATCTTTTCTAAACAGGACGACATGTATTTCTGCAAACTAAAGGTTTAATCTTTATCTGCTATTAAAGCTAATTAGTTTTATTTCCCAATATTATACTAAACATTACGTTTACAAATCAAAAATGCTGAACTTAGGTTTACTGTTAGTGACATCATGTGGCTAAGAAGATAAAGTCGACGCAGTTCCAAAGCAAATTCATTGGACTTAATGTTTTGTTCTTTTCTGTTTTTAAAGTATAAGATAATATCACGCGACGTGTTTCTAGGATTGAAAACATGTCAAAAAGTCCTAGAATCTAGCAACACTCGAGGAAATAAATAAAAAAAATCCACTAAAATGTTCCATCCGTCAGTGATGTAGTGCTACACTCTTACGTAGTGCTAAACTCCATCAGTGATGTAGTACTACACTCTTCAACTGATATTTTCTCTTAAAAATAACAAAAGTTAGAATAAGATATTTTCGTGTGAGTTTCCATTTGAACTACTATTGTACTGCATACGTTAAAAATATGTATTATTTTGAACCTGTCAGTTCACACTGTGTTGAGCAGAGCAACTATTTAACTTTCAGCTAATTCTTTAATAATGGTGTTTAACTCGATGTTACCTTGACTCGATTTGTCTTTTTATATTTCTTTCCTACAATTCATTTTAAAATGATCTCCATAAGTGAACATATAGCAACGTTCATCAGACTGTATTTGTCCTTTATTTTATAGACAGAAAATGCAGTGTTTTTGATAGCAGTTTGTAATTATTTGGTATTAAAAATTTAACTCCAAACTGAAGATGGAAATAATGATTTCGGAAATGTCCCACTTTATGCATTACACATTAAAGCAAATGCACGTATTTAATTTTTTGATGTAAATCTGGTAACCAAAACACTGAATATTTTTGTCTATAAAATAAAGGCCAAATACAGTCTGACAAAGTTGCTACATTACAGACAAAAAGGGAAATAATAATTTAATATAGCAATGTTAAACTTTTTTTCATATTTCCTTTGTATCCACGATTTTCTGGATCCAGGTAGGTTATGCTGGGTATATCGAGAACTACGTCAAAGTCAATAACAACCAATGACGTACAGTAAAAATTAAAATATAAATCTTGAGCTCTCCTATTCTGCAAGACAAATTCACAACCCTTGAACACTCAATCTACGAACTTGACATTCCTAGTTTATCGCCAAAAGACAGCATCTTTCACTTAGTTCCAGAGAACACAGACGTAGTAGGGTGGGACAGTAGGTATTAGAGCTCCGGCAAGCGGAATGAAAAAGAACGGCGCCTACGTCCACGGGGCTTATCCTCGGCGTCTGCTTCGAAGGACCGGCATAACGGATATCGACCCAGGGACCCTGTCCAAGAGCATTATCCGCACTCCCTCATCGGCCTTTGACCGATGGCTGGGCGCGCCCATCACACGCGCACAACGGCGCCTTCTGGAACTAATGCTCTTCCCGAACGGAGAAATAAAACTGATATCGTTGAGAAAATTAACTCCATAACTACGTCAGGAACTTTGAACTAACACTAGACAGAAAAGTCCTCCGCGAACGGACAAAATAAAACGGTTATCGTCGAGAAAAACAGTTCCTTTAATATATCAGGAATTTTGCACTAACTGTACATACAAACGCCTTTCTAAATCGGAGAAAACTAGTGGTGCTACTAGATGGCACAGACCCTCCCATATTCATTTTCTATTTCCTTGGGCCTCGGCCAGCTATTAGGACTTGCCACATACTCTTGCTACGTGCCATCTACCGCCGCCCACAGTACATTTTCTTAATTTGTTGGATTCCTAATAGTAGAACGGAATTATTACATTAAAAATATTTTAAAAAAGTAAAACTTCGTCATAACGGGCAGTTTTCTTTGAAAAAATTGGAGCCGTTTTTAGAAAAATGGCGTTTAAGTGCTTCTGTACATTCAAAATCACAAGCTCTATTTCACAGAAAAGTTTGGAATTTTGGAAAAACTTCATGAAAAGTCATTCGAAGCATATTAACTCACAAATAAAATAGTCTTTAGACTTGCTGGAAATGTGCATAATAACGGTGCGAGAGATCGTTCAAACATCGAAAAACAAAGATCGAAAAAACAACAACAAAAAACAACAGAAAAACAACAAAAAAACAACAAAATGAACTTTACGACATATTAAAGAGTGTAATTAGCACAATCCGTTTGAAAAGTTTGAAGAAACTAGTGGTGCTATAGAATGGCACAGACTTTCCCGTATTATTCTGTTTCGTTTGCTCTCGGCTAGCTATCCAGACTTGCCAATACTCTTGACAGCTGCCATCTATCGCCGCCCAAACTACATTTTTTGGATCTTTTTTTACTTTTTCGGTGTCCTAATAGTAGAACAAAACTATTATTTTGAGAATTAAAAAAAAACAGTTGAATCTTCTCCTAAACGGCAATATTCTTTGAAAAATTTGGAGCCGTTTAAGCTCTACAGTAAATCCGAAATTTGAAGCTCTTTTTCACAAAAAATTTTTGAGTTTTCGGAAAGCTTCATTGGAAGTCATTTAAAGCACTTACACTCACCAATTCAGTGGTGCTTACAAATTGCTGGAAATGTGCATTTTAACGGTATGAGAGAACATTAAAAAAATTATATTTTTGTAATTTTTGAAAAACAAAAAAATTCCCCCAAATGAACTTGACGCCATATTAAATAGTGCTATTAGCAGTATCCGTTAGATAATTTTGAACAAAAAATTTGAAAATATTTTTGAGAAAATGGCGTTTGAGCGTTTCTGAAAATGCGCAATTCTGAGGTAGTTTTCACAGGAAACTATTCAATTTTCGAGAAACTTTATTTGACCTTATTTAAAGCGCATGTACTCAACAATATATTAATGTGAACATATCGCCGCTAATGTAAATATTAACAACGTGAAAGAGAAGTAAAAAACACTACATTTTTGCAATTTTTGAAAAAACAAAAGAATAGAGGAATATGGCGTTAATGTCATCTCATAGAGCCCATTTAGCACTATCTTTAACCAAAGTTTAAAGAAACAATTTGGATCCGCTTTTGAGAAAATCTGCTTTTCGTAATTTTTTAAAATTTGAAATATAGCGTGCAATATTGTGCAAAAACTAGTAAAATTTTCAAAAAAATGTTCATGACCTCAATGAAAGAAATCACGTCAATTAAATATACCACCAATACTACATTGTATTTCTTCCTTTCATTTTCTACATTGAGTTAAGCCGCACCGTTTGAAATGCTCTACCAATCATTTACGTTCTCCTCATTCCAAAACGTTCATTTTCTCTCTGATTGTTGACTCCGTCCGTGTTCTTATGTCGATCGTCTCCTCGATATAATCACATTGCCAACCTGTATTTTTATTCCAGTAGGCCGTGTATATAAATATCTTTGTGACAAGTATGAAATGAAAACCTCTTATTTTGACTCGTTACAATATAGAGATTAGCGCATTCTTTTGCTCCGTCGATTCGGACATTTATTATCTAGTAGAACTTTACAGTGTTGTGAGTGAATTAGAACCCAGTAATCTACTAAAAAATGATAATATAATCGAAATTCTCCCCAAAACCTCCGATTGTCATAATTTCTCCTTGACTCCTGATAGCCGGCAATGGGGTGAAAGGATATGAAACAGCCCCCAGCGACTCAGGTTGCGCTACTCTATCTAGGTTGATTGATCGATGTTTCATCGATCGACGCATGTTTTTATGGCGGGAGTTGGCGGTGATCTCGTTTCACTGAATAACGACATCGGACGCCGTCAGCTGGCTGAGTTTTTCCCAACCGGGTATCCCCCATCAGCAGGGCATCGCCCCAGCCAGGGAATGTTCCAAGATCCCGACCAGTCTCCGGGCATGTGTAGTAGAGTGGTGCCTGTAACCGTGTGTGCAAGTAAGGGGTAGGGTAGGAAAAGGTAATGGAAGAATAGATTGCACGATGTGTGGCCCGTTTGATCGGGTACCGGATACCGGCATTCGCCTGGTATCTGCATCTAGAAAATTTAACAGCAAGGAAGAGACGGTTGTGGTCACGTGAGCACCAACCGAGGGGCGATTACTTCTCGCCACCCCCACCCCCTTCAGCGCCACCGCCCGAGTGAAGGCAGCGCCGAGATTACACCGTGCGCCGTCTAGGTATAAGTGAGGTGTGACCAGACGGTGGAGACTGGCAGAGTGGGTGATGTTTCGTGGTATCTGCTGGAGCTAATTTGTAAATGGTGACCGTTTACGACATAGAACAGAGCTATGGTTATTGGACGGCTCCAGGTGGGAGTGGTGACTTGGATCATCTTCTGATGATACGTAGTCTAGGCTTTGTTTATGATATTCCCCCAACTATGTTGACTTTGCCATTGTTTTTGGCGCGATTGTTGATTATTATGAACTCTGATCCCTAAAATAGAACGTGTACTTTGTTAATCCTGCGATTCAAGTGTATTCATTATGACCACTTCTATCCTCCACAAATAGCAGACGAGTAAGGTGTAACCTACCTACAAAACTCGGAAAGAACATGAAAAGAAAGCAAATAACATGATTCTTGCCAAGAGCATGAGGTCGTAAATTATTTGGATTGAAATGTGGACACCAAATTATTTATTATTTGAACTCTTAAGATTTCCTACAGACAACATAGTATACTCGTATATGTTTAACAGTATTTGTTTAACAAAAATGTTTAATTAAAATTTGCTTGACGTCATGGGATTTTATGCAATAATTCACGTCCAGCATAAAAATTAGTCTTTGAAAATATTACCCCATCTGCTCAAAGACTTGCAGAATCTGCAACTAAATTGGAATGAAAGGGACAGGGAGAGACAGAGACACACAGAGAGATACACACAGAGACGGACAGACTGAGACAGTGACAGAGAGAGACGAAGACAGACGGAAAGAAAGACGAAGTGAGAGACGAAGAGAGAGAAAGGAGAGGGAAGAAGAAAGAGGGAGATAAAGGAAAGAACAAAGTCTGCCGGGCTCCGCTAGTTTATAATAAATTAGATTTTAAATTGGTGAAAGACGAACTTCGAAGGAATTTTTTCACGATATTTCACCATTTTATCTCAAAATTATATATTTTAATTTCTATTATAATTTTGTTTTAAAGTTTTGAAAACAATAGTCAAATACACAATTTTTAGACGATGAAGCTAAACGACCTTGTTTTCCCGAATTCATCGTATCTGAACATCGAAACGGGTTCCGTTTCTAGCAATCTCTGATCGTTGATGGATACGCGACAAGGCCTCTCAATATCCGCTCGATGCCAAAGCTCCATCAAGGGTTTCGCTGGGGACAGCGTTCCGGTTCAGAAGCCACGCTTTGACTGCGCGTTGCATTTGAAGTCCTCTTCTCTCCGCTGCGATGCAACCCCTTTCGACGGCTCTGCGTGCCAGATTGCATACTCGTACACGTGGAGAACACAGGCGTCGACGTTGGAGGCTTCCCTGCTGGTGGGGATAGTTCCACGTCCAAGCGGTTGCTTTAGCACCTCGGGTTTTAGTGCAGTCGATAAGTCATTTTGTCTTGCAAAAGGAGAGGTGGAAGATTTTATTTTTTATTTTGTTTATATTGTTATTAGTAAGAAAATCCTAAGTCATCCACCTCGAAGTACTTCGGGAAAAGTTTTGGTAGTAAAAACAAAAGAAAACTACAAAACAATCGAGTATTTTTGTGGTTGTTTGGGCACTTTTTAATGTTTCATCTGAGAACAAAAATAGTTATGTACAATTTTAAAGATAATAAAATTCTCTACAAATTTCCTGGATAAATTATTTCTCTCACGTAAATAGTAACAAAGCTACGCTATTTTAAAATTCCACTAAATTTTCACTATTATTCTGAAGTTGACCAAAATTACTCATGGTCTTTCTAATGTAGTACTTTTAAATTTTAATGGTCATTATAAATAAAAAGAGATTAAATACTAATGTTTTAATACTTACTGAGGTTACACTCGGTTTGAAAGTTTAGGCCTATATGTAACTAACATGGTTTACTTACATCAAAAGCATTTCAATAGAATACAAAGACTTTTGTTACTTTATTCTTCTAATTATTTTTTTAAGTATCATTAATAATAATAACAACAACAATAATGATTATTTTATTACTTAAGGAATGCGCACATGCAATATGGCTGTCTGTGCTCTAAGAAGAAAAACTGTAATTAGAGGTAACTATACTACTCTGACGCATTTCATAATTATCCAAATACATTATTTTTTATGAAAGGACATTATGAAGGTTATTATTTACAACAGATTTTAAAATCTTAAATTTAGGTCACGCCATATCTCCTAAATCGTTCCTACTAGATCTTCCGTTGAAATATCACACGTTTCCTGTCGATTTTTTTGAATACGAGTTTCGCAATAAATAACTTGTATCAAGAAATGCCGTTTCAGCGTGTATGTTGAGAGTGTGATATGTTTATGAAGTGAGTTTGGACGATGATGAAGTGATTTTGGTGAAGATTAAGGGTGTGGTGACAATTTAAAACTAGTAATGCTACAACAGCACTTACTTTCCCGTATTAGAGGAAACAGCTAAGTAGTACTGTAATATTGCACTTTATGCGCTACTAACATCTTCGCTTGGAACTCACTATTTCCATTGCAGTGTTGTCAGAACTATGTGAATTCTACAACTTCACAAAAATAGAATGCAAAAGTTTTGTAACCCTGTATTGGAAAAAGAAGCCTGATACCCTGGAAATATAGAAATGCCTTCCATTGGGCCATGATTAGGGAAGAGTATTTTAAAACCATGCAACAAATTCTCTACTCACTACAAATGGTACAGCATTTGGTGCAAAACTAAATATTTGCCTGCAAATATCAACATAAATTAGACAATTGTAACTCCTTTTCATACAGCTCCATTAGGTCACAACAATGACACTAATTCACAGATATTCGCGAGCGCAAAGTGAATTCCATTGTTGCAGACCCTGCATTGTCGCTATTCTGAGAGCTATTAATTCTTTTTACTTGTTTCAAATATTTCAAAATAAACAATTTCTAAAATATTAATGTGCAAGTCTATAACAAAGTTCGAATGTAAGAAACGAAGAAAGAAATAATATACAAAATTGCACATTCTAATTTATGACGCATCCAGCTGTCCGAAGCGCAGTAAATTTACAGCGGTAAATTTACAGCAATTTACACGTTTGTCACAAAATTAAAGAAAAAACTACTCGTATTTTGAAAAAATTAAGCATGACCGTATTTATTTTATTTATTTTTTGTCAAAAAACAGAAACAGAATGGCACAGGCTTTCCCGTATTAGTTTTCTATTTTCCTGGGTCTTCGCTAGCTATTCGGAATTGCCACATACTCTTTCTTGCCAGCTACCATCTATCATCGCCAAAAGTACATTTTTTTGTCATTTTCTTAATTTTTCGGTTTCCTATTGGTAGAACAGAAACATTAATTTTAGAATATTAAAGAACACAAAAACCTAGCCGTAAATGGCAATTTTCTTTTAAAAATTATGTGCCGTTTAAGAGAAAATGGCGTTTTAGCACTACTAAAAATGCGAAATTTGAAGCTCATATTCACAGAAAATTTTTGAGTTTTCAAAATACTTTATTTGAAGTTATTGAAGCACATACACTCACAAATATAATCATCTTTACAAATTGCGGATAATGTGTATATTAAAGATGTGAGAGATCTTTCAAAAAATTTACATTTATATAATTTTTGAAAAAAAAAACAAAAAAACTCAAAATAAACTTCACGCTATACTAATGAGTGTAATTAGCACTATCCGTTACAAAAGTTTGAAGAAAAAAATTGCAGCCACATGCGAGAAAATGACGTTTCAGCATTCCTGAAAATGCCGAAATTTGAGCTACTTTTCACAGAAAACGGTAGTGTTTTCGAGAAACTTAACTTGACATTATTTAAAGCATATATACTCGTAAATATAATAATGTAAAAAAATCGCCGATAATGTAAATATTAACGACGTGAGAGATAAGTAAAAAAAATTACGTTTTTGTAATTTTTGAAAAAAACAACCGATAGACCAAAATGGCTTTTATATCATTCATAGAGTACATTTACCACTATCCCTACCAAAAGTTTAAAGAAAAAATTTGGAGCCGTTTTTGAGAAAAGTTTGTTTTTGTAATTTTTTAAAATTGCACATATTGCACGCAATATTGCACGAAAACTACCAAAATTATGAAAAACATTTACATGACCTTTATTAAAGAACTCAATATGCAGAACAAATTTTATTTGAAGAAAAAATCTCTATCTTCAATTTTGTAGTTGGAGAAAGACGCCGAAAAAAATTCAAACTTTCACAATTTTCGAAAATTCAGAGCTGTACGTGAAAATCGGACCTATGCCATGTTAAAAAGTGTATTTTCCTCTATTCATACAAGAAATGTAAAGAAAAAATTTGGAGCCGTTTTTGAGAAAAATGTTGAAATACCCGGGGGGCTTCATATAAAGTACCCCCAAATTTTAAAGAATCTCTTTCAAAATCACAAAGCTTCGACTAGAATCAGATCGACTGGGGAATATCAATTTTGAAGAAAATCGGCAGAACGGTTTAGGCGCTAGCGTTGACCACAGACGGACAGACGGACTTAATGCCGTCAATCGATTTTTAAGTATAAAGAAGCAACAAATCATGGATTTTGACCACACCACGAGATAGTGGATTTTTTTCCCTTAATTTAGCAACTGGTTTTATCCACTTATTCGTTTTCACGGCCCGGCAATTAATTTTTTTCCGCCGAAAATTGGCCATTTTTTCGTGCAGCATTACATAACTTTCCCTATACTACGTATATCACTCCGTGTATACGTACGTATACGGGAAAGTAAAAATGTTCTTGTGGGACTACCGACGACTGTACCTAAAACTTGTCATGCAAGTAATATTAATCCAAAAGTGATTTCTGCATCAACTCAAAAAGAAAGTGTGCAGTCTCAGCCAGGTATTTCTACAGCTAATAGATTATATAATATATACTTCAATTTCAAAACCAAATATTTCCTGGCTGGGAAAGAGAATACGGTTGAATTTATGGAATCATAAAACGAACTGACCATACACAGAGAACTTGTGTTCACAAAGTTATGAAGTTTTCCTTGATATCATCAAAAATCAATGCAGCCGAAACGAGTCAATATGAATGAGATTAACCAATAACTCGCATTGCTTTCGAGGATTTGGGCGTAGAAGAAGCTCGATTGTAGATTGATGAAATGTCTTTATTCCTCCCATGACATGGAAAGAATTAGACCATCCAATGTATTCATATTTCAATCTGCGCTGGCCTTGACATTATAAACTGACAGAATCCTTTATTATTTTGTTTTAATTCTTTGTTTAACAGAACGTAAAATGTTTCGAGCAAGAAGTTTCAAAGTAGGATGAAGCGAATCTTACAGCAAGTAAGATATCAATAAGGAGCTTTGTCTCAAACGTCTTGTATACATTTGCGCTAACCCCTGCCAAAAGGGAAGAGAAAAAAACTTAGTCTTCCTGACAATAGGACTGCATGTGCCAACGATATATATTCCTTTCTTAGATGAGCCAATTGCACCGTTCTTGAGTTTCTTAATGCCTTTCTCAAACAAAAGCAACGTAGCTGGTACGACCGATTCAACATTATGTAAGAACTTGTGTGAAGGTAGGTTCAATTATTTTATACACCAACTGCTGTTTTAAAGGCTCTGGGTCGTATATATGCGAAATTACATTTCTTATTTCGATGTCAAATATAATTTAATATTTGGTATTAAACATGTGGAAAATACACATTAGATGCTCTGTTTGCTGTCTGTTCTCAATATGTCTTCTCCATACTTTTGAAGGAGGCACTATTATACTGTCCGGGTATCGGGTCTGTAATCTCCCTTCGCCCATCAAATCATCAAATAAGAAAGCTTTGTTTATGAAATTCCTCCAACTATGTTGACTTCGTCATTGTTTTTGGTGCGATTGTTCATTATTATGAACTCTGATCCCTAAAATAAAACGTGTACTTAGTTAATCCTGTGATTTAAGTGCATTCATTATGACTACTACAATCCTCCACAAATAGCAGGCGAGCAAGGTGTAACCTACCTACCAAACTCTGAAAGAACATGAAAAGAGAGCAAATAACATGATTCTTGCCAAGAGCATGAGGTCGTAAATTATTTGGGTTGAAATGTGGACACCAAATTATCTATTATTTAGACTCGTAATATTTCTTACAGACATAATATATAAGTTTAACAAAGGAAATGGATTGACTTCTGTTCGTCGGGGTTTTTAAAAACATTCGCTTGACGTCAAGGGATTTGATGTGATCGTTCACATCCAGCATAAAAATTAGTCTTTGAAAATAATGTGAACAAATATAAATTTCCATTGAAGTTTTCTAATAGCAAACAGTGGCATTGATCAGAGCTGCGTTCAAGGTAAGAATACACTAGTATGAACCGCATGGTCTTGTCAACGTTCGTGGTTAAGCGGAATCTCTTTACTTTCATCTTGTCGGCTCGCACAATTTGTTTTGTCAGAAAGAGGTGTACCATGCTTCTCGTGTGACCAAATTATCGTTCGTAAGGGGTGATATTTTCTTGAATATGTTCTCATTCACATTGATGGTTTTCACACGCAATTGTTGGTATCAAGAAAAAATTACTTGTTAAATAAAAAAGGAATAATACTTGTCATTATTAGTCTCTTGGCCAAGATCCCTAAAGCAGTAGTGCCGTAGCGATCTCGAGCCGCAGGGTTGCGGGTTCGAGTCCCGTCTCAGACATGGCTGTATTGGTATTTGTATGTGTGTGTCGTCCTCCCACCCCTGATAATCACCATCAATTCATTTTCCATATCCTCACTGCTAACACCTCAGGGGTGTAAAAATGGACCCAGCAGAAATGCTGATCCCTCAAACGATGTCTTATGTGAATAAATGCACATTCGCGTGGTCCATAGAGGCCGATTCGGGAAAAAAAGTATTATTATTATTAATATTATTATTATAAAAAGAACAAGAAGAAACAAACGTCATTGTATTATATTGAAATGCTGTTGTTTGTACGTAAATCGTATGAGTTCCGTAAGAGGCCTACTCTCAACTCTTCCCTGAACATTCAGACGCCAGTTTAACCTCAGTAAGTATTAAAAATATTAGCATTTAATAGCTTTTTACTTTCCCGAATACATAAATATATTCGGAGTAATACATGAAATATAGGGAAAGTTATGTAATGCTGCGGAAAATCGATTTCGTGATTTCAACAAAAATTCATGTTTTGGGGTCCCTTGATACCGGAAAAGTGGTTCTTTTCAAAACGTCCATCCGTCTGTCCTTCCTTGCGACTGTCTTTCGATCTGGTTCCAATCCAGGCGCTGGGACTTTCAAAAACCTTCTTCAAAATTGGGGGGTACTATAAATGTAGCTTCCCGGACATTTTCAAAATTTTCTCAAAAACGGCGGCAAATTTTTTCTTTCAATTTCTTGTAAGAATATAGTAGCATACCCTTATTAAGGTGGCATAGGTCCCATTTTCACAGTTAACTCTGAATTTTCGAAAATTGGAAAAGTTTGAATTTTCTTCGACCTCTTCCTACAACTACAAAATCGCAGATAGAGATTTTTCCTTCGAATAAAATTTAATCTTCACACTGAATTCTTTCATTGAGGTCATGTATATTTTTTGAAAACTCATTGAAAACATACTTCGAAAACTAATGAAGTTTTTCGAAAACTAAAAAATTTTCAATTTAAAGAAGCGCTGAAACGCCATTTTCTTGAAAACATCTCCAAATTTTTCAAAGAAAATTACCATTTAAGGCGAAGTTTTGTGTTCTTTAATATTCTTAAAATAATATTTCCGTTGTACTATTAAGAAAACGAAAAATTAAGAAAATGTTTTAAAAAAGTACTTTAGGCGACGATAGATGACAGCTGGCAAGAGTATGCGGCAAGTCTCAATAGCTAGCCGAGACTAAAGGAAATAGAAAACGAATATAGGGAATTTTAAAAATGTCCGAGGGCTTGATATAAAGTACCCCCAAAAATTAAAGAATGTTTTTCAAAATCGAAGAGCATCGACTCAAGCCAGATGAACAGGGGTTTCTTCAATTTAGAAAAAATCCTAAAAGTGGTTTAGGCGGTATTGTTGTTCATATACACCGGACAGACGGACGGACGGACGGACGGACGTTTTGCGTCAATT
The DNA here is from genome assembly GCA_031308135.1 of Acheta domesticus. Taxonomy (NCBI): domain Eukaryota; kingdom Metazoa; phylum Arthropoda; class Insecta; order Orthoptera; family Gryllidae; genus Acheta; species Acheta domesticus. Next base: position 66,626,222 of record JAHLJT010002630.1, read on the forward strand.
AATGACGGACGAATTTCGGAATCAAGGACCCACAAAATAGGGATTCTGACGACACCATGTGTTAGAGTATTTTTTTCCCTCTACGACTACTCCAGAATGTATACATTTCCGCATATTATCGGATTCAGTTTTGATGCCGATTCCACAAGCCGTGCAAGAATATTATTCTTGCACAGTTGTCGACCAGTCACATTCACCTTAGTTCATTATATACGACAGAGGGTTCTTGCAGTCGCCAACAGAGGCGCTGCTTACTCTACCGCTGTAGAGTCCTTAGATACAGAGAGTAGGGCAACCACCGCCATTTAATATCCTCCCACCCGATAACCCCATCAGGCAGCATTCAGAAGTTGAACAGAAATGATAACAATTGGTGACGTAATGAAGATATTATAGAAAATTAGTATTGGTTTGAGATAGATTCATGGTTCTCAACACCCAGACTACCACACATTTCCAATGTTTCAGACAACTGGATATAAAATGGCGGGATCGGTGGAACAATTGAATGCGCTGCTCTCTGTATCTAGGGACTCTATACCGCTGTAGGTTGCCTCAGTTTCAAGACAGGTAAACTACGAAACAGTATGCGAGTTGGTGTTTGTTAGTGTCAAAGAAGAGTGGGTGTTCTGTAGCCGTTCGGTAAGGTGAAGGAGCCCATTTTGTATTTTTAAAAGATCAATTTTGTTAAAGAATGTATTATGTCTTAATTTAGCGACGAGATTTGTCCAATGTTTCGTTATCGGGCGAAGCAATGAATTTTATCTGCTGAAAATCCGCTGTTTTTTCGCGCAGCATTACATAACTTACCATTACATAACTAAACAGGCACACATTCAGATAGACATACAGTCGATGATAGACGTAAGCTGCATCAACAAGACATGCAGGCAGACAGATACTTTTTGCCGTTCATCGGTACTTCGGAATCAAGGAACCACAGAACATGGATTCTTACTACAGATTGTGTTAGAAGAAGTAATTTACTACATAGAGGAACAAGATACTTTGTATATCCACTTTTGTGATACCAGGGCCTCAAAATATGAGTTTTTCTTTCAAATAATCGCCGATTTTTGCTGCAACATTACAATATTTTCTCATTACTACATCCATAATAAAGCAAGAAAACAAAAATAACTGATTTGACATTCCTTATTTCTTCAATTTCTTCTTTTTATGCACATTCGCAACTATTTCGCCCTTGTTCCAATTCCCAATAACATTATTTATCATCTTTTTCTTTCCAACCCTTTTCCATTCCTCCAATATTCATCGCCGGACGAAACTCATATCGATCACTTCGCCGTTCTCATTTCGCAGTTACTGTGGTCTGTCACCCAAACGTCCGCTGAGCAACTTCGGTTCAGCAATCATGCATCATACACGACTGGCCCGAACGAGTGGTTTTTGAAATGAAATTCCCGTTCATATGGGCTGCAAGGCGGAATCAATAATTGCCGGTCGTCTCGTTCTCGTCTTCATCTCATACTATTTCACATATTTTGTTAGTGTAAATGCAGATAAAGTAACGTTAAGACAAAAATAATTTCTCGATTTTGAGACGCAAATTCTCCTGGTTTGTTTGAGTTCAAAAAAAATTTAATGCTAATTTCAATCAATATGACTTACATTTTATTTCTGCGAATTAGGAATATTTTCATTTTTCAGAGTTTGTTTAGACTTTTATTGTACACTCCAAAGATTTAGATTTCCAATTTTATATTGAGAAGTGTTTATCAACTTTGATATGCAGGCACCAAATACTGAAGTTAAAATGACATCACAATATTAACTCATTTTTACTCATTTCTCCAATCTTACCTTTATGCATCAGATATTGAAGATCTCCATGTGTCTTAGCTGAAGACACTGCATTTGATCTCGCTTTGGGCAAGTTATTTTAGAAACAGTTAGTACAATCACGGACATAGAAAATCAACCGCGAGCGATAAAGCAAAACAAGAGAAAGTGAGCGAGCTAAAACGGGAGTGCGAAAGTGAATGATTAAAGAGGAAGGGAGAGAGTTACATACAGTTGCAGTATCAATTAAATCTCAGCCTTCTGCCATCGACAGAGTATGGTTCGTTGGGATTTACACAACTGCCGTTGCTTGAATTAGACTGATTAAACTCTGTGTGAATTGAGTTAAGCTTATAATGAACGACGCGTGGGTTTTCGTCCTTTGTGTTGCTAGGGTCTCCCAGAAATATAACACCGTTTCGCGATTTTGCTTACGGGAGGGCTAACGACACGGATAGCTTTTAATAAGGAAGAATGTTTACAATAAAATGGAAAAATATAAAAGCAGTGTAACTAAGAAAAATTGAAAATTCTCATATGCGAGAAAAATAAAGCATCTAGATAATGTTAAAGGATTGTTTCACATACCTAGAATATTATTATATTACTCAAATCTGAAAAGATATTTAGATAGTTATTTGTACACTTAATCTATAATGATTTTTGATAGAAAGCTGGTAAATTCATTTGAAAGCGCATATTGTTTGAAATAGCAATTACATAAATTCCTGCAATAATAAAATAAGAAGTAAATAAATCCCATGCCAAGCCACCAATGCCAAGAAAATATTTGCAATCAAAAATATTTTCTGGGATATATAGCTTTATTGCGGATGATGGATTGTTCTATTTTACACAGGAGTATGAAATGCAACCAAATTTGAGTATCTTACTTACGTAGTTTGCAAAAAAAGTTTAAACAATGATATTCCAATCGATTATTACAGGAGATCACGTAGTCTATTTGTGCGAACATCCTGATGATAATGCAATAGTGAAAGTTTCGTGTTATTACGGCAAGGAAAGAACGTGCGAAGTTAGTTGCGAGTTTTGTCAGCAACGCTGATATTCACTAACACTATATCACGAATATGATTTGATAACTAGAAGAAGGTAAAACAGATTACTAAAAGTCAACTTAAGGAATAAGGAAACGGGCGAAGAAAAATAAGCAGGAGGAAAAAGAGAAGATTGTGATAGAATAGGAGATCAAATCAGAAGGTGAAGAAAGGTAAAGTAGATAAAAGAGAAAAAAAGGTTAAGATGAGACCACGATTAAAGGAATAGGAGATGAAAGACAGAGAGAAATTAGAAAGAATAATTCACTTTTTTGTAAAATAAGTCCTTTCTTTATAAAAAAAATAAAATTAAGTGCTTTAATTTCATATTTTATAAGCAAATTCTTTTTAAAAATACGACATTTCGTAAAGAAATCTTTCGCAAACAAGTAGTTAATTTTGGGGGAGAGAGTGATATAATACATTAATAATAATAATAATAATAATAATAATAATAATAGTAATAATAACAACAATCCTTTTTGTCTGCAAACAAGACCGTTAGGAATATGAAGATGTAACAGAAACTTGATTCTATTCCCCTGATGAAAACAGACTGAAAAATCGTCCTGTGCAATGGTTAGCTTCAAGTAAAAAAATCATTATGTCACTACCCCAGCGACGACGCTGAAAGGATTGGTAGTAGTGGGTCGCTACCTGTGCAATCAAAGTAGAAACTAATTACTCGAAAAAGGGGCAGCCGAAAGGAAGAAGTGGCACCAAAAAGCGAGCGGGTGAATTTATCCCAGAACCAACATTGCTACCTGGAGAGGTGGCTCAGTGCATCATCCAATGTCAGTGCAGTGATTAGGTTTGAGTCCCGACGGCGGCAGGATTTTCGACACTAGCTTGTCAGCTAGGTCGATTATAGTCGCTGTCTGGAGGACAATTCTTGCAGAAGGCTGCTCTGATCAGTTGTTTTCAATGGTTTCTCCGATCAACACTAGACAAATGCCTGAGCAGGACCCTAACAAACACGCCACAAACCGCGAGCGATCTTTCCTTCCTCTTTCTTGTCGTGTCCCCATCTCACACTGACATGCACTACATTACCACGCATGCCGGAAGACCGGTGGAGGCTTAGAGCTTGTACCCGCTGGGACGGTGCCCCTCTTGTGGGAGATACCTGCTTGGAGAAAACCACGTTTCTCGACGGTAGGTCGGCACCGGATATCGCCATCCAGGAGGGGAAGATCACCGCCGCCTCCCGATGAAAAACATGCACTACACTTACGAGACTAATGACCTCGTAGTTGACGCGCCCAGAATCACTAACAATCAATCAACTAACATTTCGGCTGTCTCTGTAGTGACTCTGACCGGGAGGTGCTTGATCTCGAGTCTCGACTAGCTACATAGCTGGGTCGAATTCAGTCGCAGCCTGGAGGAGAATTCTACCATTCGGCTACTGCGCTCGGTAGTTTTGCGTGATTTGTTCAAACGATATCAGGTGACTGCCAGAGTAGAACCCTAACAAACGGGCAATAGGCATCGCGCGATCTTTCCTTCTTCTTCCTTGTCCTTTCTTCACTCCTTATTTACATACGCATACATTTACATGCACTACACCACCACACCTGCCAGGAGACCAGCCGGGGGATTGGAACTCGTCTCGGACAGGGCAATGCCCTACTGGAGAGATTTTCCTGAAGGGAGAAATCTTCCTTGCAAGCCGACTTGTAGTTCAGCGCCATATCTCACTAAACAGCGGGAGAGGAATGTATTCGTCCCCGCGACGAAACATGCACTACACGACTAATGACACACGACTAAGTTGAGGTGACTACACATTTTTGACACTTGACTACACATTTTTGCCTCCGACTAAGTTGAGGTGCGTGGAAACAATTGTTTGGTATTAACTATGGGTCATCCAAAAGATACATCGGGAAAATGAAGCACCCAGGACATGAAGCACCCAGATGATGAAAAACTGCTGAAAGGATGATTGTACTCTGTAAGGATATTCTACGAAACACATAGTTTGTCAACAATGCAGTGTAGTGCAAGTGAATATAATATCATTCTGAGTAAAATGTTAGTTAACTTTGGGAAAATGTTTGTGAAAAATCTTTAAAAAAGTAATATACAAACCATATATACATGTTCTTATATTTGGTCTTAATATTATCTGCAAGACTGCTATCAACAATTTAATAGAATTATGATATTAATATAAAAGTATTTGTAATTTCAAATAAATAAATAAATAAATAGATTGGATAAGCATGTGCATGCTCTCAGAACTGTTCACGAAAATTCATGAAAGTTACGTACAATATTTTTTATGGCGTATCATAATACTATCGACTATCATCGACTAATATCATTGTCTCCACTCTTGATTTTCATCCAGTCTATTAATTTTAGGAGTTTCTTTCTTTCTTGATAGTATTGAGGTGTCTTTGGTACTTTAATAAATTACACGATTTAACTTTAAAATGCAAACTCTTTTTCAGAATTTTTTTCATTATGAAAAATAAATTACCAAACAACCATTTTCTGATGTAATTTTCTCAATTTTCCATGTTCTTTTCCAAAACACGCACATCCACTTACGTACCAGAAATCAAAAACATAATGTGTTAACTCACCGTCATCTGTCTCGATAGCGTACGAAATCCGAAGATACTCACCTGAAACACAAATATTAAAACATTCTTCAAATTCAAAATTAAATTCTACAGAACATAGATGAAAAATACGTTTTTCAAACGTTTTTGAACAAAAATGTATTTAAAGTTAAACTTCCATTTAAAAATGAATACAGCTAAAATATATTTTAATTTCGTGTACGTAACTTCAGCAACACATCATATCACATTTTATGTATTAATTTACTTTTGGCAATGAAACGACTCCATATTCAACCAAGAGAGGGAGTAGGCGAAGATTAACACACAAGCAAAGGGGAGATATGTTGCTGAGTAAAGGAAATCATGGATATATTTTTCAGAAAAAATCAATTTACATGATTATGAAGGAACAAGTGAATTAATGCACAACTGAAGAACGAACAAACTATTTGAACCCATTTGTAATGTTAACATCTGTATAATGGGGGTTGTGCTAGAAGGATCGTTATAGAATTTGAAATTAATATTATTTTCAGTGTTAATCATCTGCAATATAACACGTCATATCCACAGTCTTCTCATAGGTGAGCAACTCTTAGTTGAAGGGAATATGAGCCCATTCGAATGATTAAGTCTGAGATATACAGTAAATATACTACCAAATGAAGCTAAAGTCGTTTTAGTTTCGGTCGCGACAGAAAAGAATATTCGATAGAAATATATAATGAATATTCCTTTTTCAGAGTTTTGCAGCATTTCCAAAGTTTCTCGCAAACGCGTAGTTGTAGGCTGTTTCCAGATCCAGTTGACGGCGCATTTCACTCCAGCAATCACTACAGCAGATACATTTTGCAAATCTCTTCCCAGAAGTGAGGCACTAATGGCTGTCAGTGGGTGTATGAATGCATGAATTGGCAGATGAAAGAATGATTATAAGATGAAACGAAAATAATTAAACATGTACATTAATTGACAACGAGAAGTACAATTTACGAACTACTAAGAAGAATTTACGAACTTTTACTAAGAAGAATGTGAAAAATTTGTTAAAAAGGTTCAAATTCGAAAATTACGCACAGTTTATTTATCGTACTTATCAATATTTGTGATTCGAAAGGATTCAGATGGTTTTCGATAAAGGTTCTAGAATTCTCAATTATTTCCTGCGACAACAGAGAATTTTGACAAACAATAGTCTCCGACAAGGACTCGAACCAGCGATGCTTCCCTCCGAAGTGTGTGCTCGCTATTTAGCGACTGCGACTATCTTAGCTATGCATGGTATTTACACTTATAGAATATAATATGAGTATGGTGGTTTCATTTCTACCATTAGGAACCCCAAAAAATCCAGAGAATATGAAATAAATGTCCTTTGGGCGCCCAAAGAAGGTATCTGAGAGGATCATTCATAACAGAAAAAAACTAGTTCAAACTATAGAGATTAGAAAACTAAGTTCTGCGAGAAAGTCTGTGCCATTCTATTGCACCACTACTTTATTGATTTACTTATTTGCCGTCCCTTATTACACATGTGGAGAAAATTTAAAGAAAAAAAAATTGGAGTGGTTGTTGAGAAAAAATGTTTTTTGTAAATTTCAACCATCAATTACGCACACCTACACGTCTTTTTCAGAAAACTGTACATGACATTTTTAAAGAACTAATTTTTTACAACAGACTTTGTCTGAGGCAAACATTTCTATCTACAATTTTGTAGTTTAAAAAAAAGTTTTTTTGAAATTTTTCGAAAACCAACAATCACCCGGTAATAGGATTAGCGCCATGTTTTTTTACCATCTTTTATTACGTAAGTGAAGAAAATTTAAAAAGTAAAGTTGGAGCGGATTTTGAGGAGCAAAATTTTGGAAAATTTCAAACGCAATTTACGCAAAAACTACTCGTTTCTTCAAAAAAATGAACATAACCTTATTTAAATTGCTAATTTTGCACAACCGACTTGGTCTGAGGCAAAACTCTCTATCTTCAATTTTGCAGTTTTGAAATTGTTTTTTGCAATTTTCGAAAAATTGGAGATATCAACGAAAATGATACCTCCATCATTCTCTTAAAAGTCCTTTGCAGTATTCAACAAGAAAATTTAATCAAAGAATTTTCAGCAATTTTGTTGAAAACTTTGAAAATGTTTTCCCACAAGAGTGAATGAAAATCGCTTCCCACAAGAGTGAATCGAATGCGTGAATCGTTGATTGACAGAATGAATGAACAATAGAACGATGTAAGGTACTCATATGCATGAACTAGTCACGAGTGAACTTCCGTTGAAAAGAAAGAGTGAACGAACATACCAACTAATGTACGAATGAATGAATCCTGCCCTGCGAACTGTCCTGTCCTTCCCCTTGACATTCCGCTACGGGTCTTGGCCGACCAGCGTTGACCCAGCCTCTCGGCCATGGGATAAGGGATTGGAGTGGTTAGCACGAAGACATTTCTCTATCATATCAACTGGTCTTCTTAACCTTAGGATAAGCTTTCTTACCGTCACACAGCAATAGATATTGGAACATTTGCAAGAAAAGTGCACAGTTATAATTTTGACCCGACCAGGAATCGAACAAGGGGGGTTGCGCGGTAGAAAGCGAGGAAGGCTACTAAGGGCAATAACGGCCACCAAAGGCAGTTGAATAAGCGAACTAATGTGAAGAAATGAGTACCATCTCTCTATAAGTCATGGTCGGCCTAGTACTGTAATAAGCAACCTTAGAAAATAACGTTTTCCGATGTTTTTTCTACTTTTTTTCACTGCAACTCCCAAGTTCCTGGCAAACGCACAGTTCCGATCTGTCTCCAAAACCAGATGACGGCGCATTTTACTTGGGGAAGATCACTCCGCAGCGCAGCAGTTTCGCTCATCGCGCCCCAGAAGAGTCGCAATAAAAAGCAGCTCGAATAGCCATCGGTGTCTGTAATGGCGACGAATCGCTTCGAGAGAGCGTGGCGGTGCAATCTATCGAGAGCGCGGGACAATGCGAGCGCCGGGGGAGGGGAGGGAGTGAAAAGGGGAGGGGGTGATGGTGCGTCGATGGGATTACAGTTGTGAATAGCAGAGAGATAGAGTGAGAGAGCAAGAGAGAGGTTTAGGAGGCCATTGTTAAGACGGATACTATGCGATGGGTTTCAGAGCGTGGAGGTTGAAAACGATCAAATCTGTTGGGAGTTTAAGGGGTTCTTAAATTTTTTAGTACTTCGAGATTTTGGAGATGAATACACACTTTGAGGTTGCCAGATGGCCGCGATTTTACATTCAGGCAAAAAAATTGTGTTTGTAAGTAGTGGATGCTAAAGGATAAAATTTAGGAGAAAAATGTTAACACTTTCAGACGGTTCTGGACGTTAACTTTTCAATGTTATTTCTTGGAGTTATTTATACGTTTTTCTTTTGCACAAATAGTTATGAAGTTTAATTATTTTATGTTTCTGTGTTCACATTTTAGTGAAATCTGTCAGCATATATAAAAACTGTTTGTCTTTTTTACTGTTACGTTCTTGATTGTCACTGCCTCCGATACGGAGCTCGATACACACTGCATAACTTATCTAGATCGAGAGATAGTGCTTACGAGGGGAATATGAAAACAGTTGAACGATGCCACAGGTTCTCTTATGGAGGCAATTATGAAAGGCTATAGCAGGTAAATATGAAAAGATAAACCCAATTAGTTAATTAGTAAATATGTAAGTCTGAATCATTAAAATTAGTTAAAAGATAAAACCTTGAGTGTGCTACGAGCGTTAACGGTCCTAATGATCATATTAATCAAATGAACTCGATCGCAACTCGATCATTAGAAGCCTTATAACGTTTTTGGTGCATGAATATTATGTAGAGAGTAAATCACACCGTGCACTGAATGCGGGAAATCACGTAAATGTTGTTCAATTTTTCTCTCTTTCTATATAAATGGTTTCACATGAAACTTTACACCTGCAATCTTCACACGTTCAACCTAAATTGCAAAGGGCCTACTAAATGCACCGCCTACGCAACAAGCTCCTATATGCAAGTGTAGAAAACCACAAAGCTTAAATGTAGGAGTAGGCAAACAAATAAATAATCCTCTTAGTTTGGCCCGATTTCCACCGACACCGTTTGCACACGCAACGAATACCTCCTTGGATAGGGGGTGGGCGGTGGCGGGGGCGGGGGCCGGGGCTTCCTCAGCTCATCGGCCGCGCGGGGCTGCGCAAAGCCGCTTGGAGCGCCACCTTTGAGCGGGCGGACGGGAGGCGCTCTGTGAACACGCGCGAGCGTTCACGCGGAGCTCCTGGCGGCGGGCGAGGAAGGAGCCTCTTAGCGGCGGAGACGGTAGAGAAGGAGAAAGAGGAGGAAACGGTAAAGGAAGAGGAGGAAACGGTAAATAAAGATAATGATTACGAAGAGGAAATGGTAGAGGGAGAAGGAAACGGTAAAGGAAAAGGAGGAGGAAGAGAACGAGACATAGAGAAAGAGGACGACGGTAGAGGAGGTCCAGGAGGAGGAAACTGTAGGAAAAAAGTAGAACGAAACGGTAGAGAAAGAGGAAGACGAGGAGAAAACGATAAAGAAAGAGGAGAAGGACGAGGAGGAGACGGTAGAGGAGAACGAGAAGGAAACGGTAGAGGAAAAGGAGGAGGATGAGAATGAGAAAGGAGGAAAAAGAATGAGAAGAAAACAACGGTAGTGGAGACTAAGAATAAGAAGAAAGAAAAGAAAACGGTAAAGAATAAGGAGAACGAAACGATGTGGAAGGAGTAGTAGAAGACGAAGAAGAAGAGGATGAAGTAGTAGAAAATGAGGATGAGAATGAGTAGGAGCAGAAGAATGAAATGGTAGAGGAGAGGATAATGAGGAGGAGAAAATGGTTGAGAATGATGACAATGGGGAAGAAATGTCGAAGAAGGAGAAAGATGAGATGGTAGAGAAGGAGTAGGAGGAAATGATGCGATAAGAGTAGAAAGGAGAAAGAAACGGTACCGAAGGAGGCGAGGGAGATGGTAGAAAAGAAGATGGAGGGAGAGCGAAAGAGAGACAGGGGAAAATGGGAAGAGAGAAGAGGTTAAAGGAGGAGGAAAACTAAAAGAAAGAGGGAGAAGAGGTAAAGAAGGAAGAATCGGTGGAGAAGGACAAGAAAAAGAAGGAAGAAGACACGGTAGAGAAGGTGAAAGAGAATGAAAAGGAAATGGATAGATTAGGAGAAGGATGAAAAAGAAACGATAGAAAATGAGGAGGAAACGGTAGAGAAGGAGATGAAACAGGGGAGAGGGAGACGGAGAATGTGGAAACGGTGCGACAGAGGGGAATTCGAAGAAAAGAAAGAAGCAGTGTTTTGGAAGAAAAAGTGACGTATGAGAAATAAAGAGAGAAAGACATGGAAGAAGACAGACACTGAATAGGTTCAGAAAAGATGAAAGTTGCGGATGAAGAGCCATTCAGCCACGAGCTGAAAGACAAGAAGGGTAAGGAGGAAGAAGAGGAAGACGAGACGGCGGGCAAGGCAACGGGGATAATGAAAGGCGGGCAGGGAGGAAGGGGCAGGGAGGAGTGAAGCGGGAGAGAGTTCCAAGGACGGACGGCGGCAGGGACGAGGGCGGTGTGTTCTAGAGAGAGGCTGTTGAGATTTCCAGACTTTGCAACGCTTCAGCGCCACCCGGTCGTCAGATGTCGCCACCAAAGTCCTTCAAGATGCACTGCAGATGTACTCGAGTCCACATGGTTTCATTCCCAGAAGTGTAAACGTCGAAAGATGTGATTTGGAGACAGCGGTGTGAAAAGTTAGTAAGATATGCTGTGTGCGTGCGTGAGCTAGTACGTAAGCGTGCGAGTGGTTGAGTTAGTTTGAATGGATGTTACTACGAGTGAGTTCAAAAATTAAGAAGCACACAAGAATAAGTGAGTCGGCAAGCACGAAAAAACTAGATGAGCGAAGCCGTTGATGAGTATACAAACGAACGTAAAGTAGACTGAGCAAGCAGGAGAGCGGATTCCTGAATGTAAGAAAGAGAATGGGGGAGGGAGATAAGGAGGGAAGGGGAGAGAAGGAGAGAGAGAGGAAGAGGGAGAGAGTCAGACAGAGAAAGTTCCCAATTCAATGTGCAGTTAATAAATACAGTGTAACTGAAATTATCCAGTGTGGTGTGGAAATTGTGATGCAGTACTGTTGACATAATTACATGAAGAAATAAAAGAAGTCATTTCTGGCTCTCTAAAAAAATATTAAGTAAACGAAGATGACTTCTTTTATTTCTTCATGAAATTATCCAAACTCCAAGTATCGGATCACTTGGAGAAAAACTAAATGTGTATAACTAAAATTACTTTATTAAAACTAGTTGTTTTTTGTACGATATTAGAATACACTGTACGTTTCTTTACCGTTCTAAAATAAATATGCAGTGAACGTAGCATTCCAGCTAACAATGAATACAGTAAGTACATTGCAGCATGAGCATTATTGTTTGTCTGTGCGGCATTCATGACTGGCACTTTATGCAAATAAAATTCTGTACGGAATGTGAACATTTTTCATAGCTATTGAATTGTATTACAATATTGAGTAGTATTTTGTATTTTATCAAATGTAGGTTTCATTTATAGAACCTTTTAAAGAAATGATCTTCATGATTTATTCAATTATCCACCGTATTCCGTGACTCAGTGCACAAACGGATGTCCTGCCTTTTCCCGGCGTACCGGTGTCATAAGACAGCAGGATTTTCGACACTAAGTTGACAGCTAAGTTGAATTCAATCGATATCTGGAGGAGAATTCTATCAAACGGTTGCTCTGATTGTTAGTTTTACAGGGTTTCTCCGATCAGCAACAGGCTAAGACCGTAGAGCTACCCTAACAAACGGGCTACGGGCAACGCGCATTACGTGTCCTATCTTCACCCTTTACTTACTTTTACGTACTTTTACCCATCACTTACATTTAACACTACCACATGTCAGCAAGTTAGAGCTTGTGAGGTGGCAGGCTAGGATGATGTTCCGCTAGTGGGAGATATCTGTTTGGGGAAAACAGCAGGATGTCGTGCAGGTCGGCACCAGATGTAGTTGCCCTCTAACAGAGGAAAGGTCACCGCCACCTCCCGTGATAGAAAGATGCACTACACTTGCCGGACTTAGTAATCAATTCATTCAATAATCCGGATCAGCTACTTTTCAAAATTATCTTGATAATCGTTTTTCTACTGTTTATTGGAAACATGAAATGCTCAGAAAACATATTCACAAAATAATAATTACACATCGATTGTTTTTACCAATATTTTATTCAGATTCCTCAGATTAGAAGCTACAAGATGGTATTTTAATTGTAACTGTTCAAATATAGAAAACGAACAATATAGGAAAAGAAATATCTTGTTGCTCCACCCAATAATTAGAAATCCTTGATCGACAACTAGTATTTGAGGTTTTGGTAGTTTTTAACTAGCCCTCTCGGCAAGCGCACTTAGTACAAAACAGTCTCCCCCGCACCTCCTGGTCTCGTCTCTCCTCCGCAGCCCGGGCGGGCCCTGCTCCACCCGATCCTCCCCGCTCCGTTGCCACCCACCCCGTCAATGAGAGTCACGTGCTTCCCCGCCCCGTAGTGTTGAACGGACCGCCTCGGGTCGCTTTGCCCGCCCCGCCCGTATCCGCACCGCCACGGCGCGCCGTCGTGGCTGCCTGCCCCTCATTGTCAGCGGTCGTCGATAGCCGATGATGAACGCCCGATCCCCTGGGGATTATCCCCTGGAATGACCAAGGCCACCCTACGGCGTCGCAGGATTAGCAGGCGGTGACAGCCTCCCTCCCCCATACCTCGGGGCTGTGGTGGGCAGGATACCCAGGTGGCCGTGCCTGTGGCTACAGGAGGCTCTGGCGTGTGCTCTGGGCACGTTTTTTGCAACTCTCAATTTCCTAGCTGGGATTTAATAATTTTGACGACTTTATTGTCACAGTTACCTTTTTTTACGAGTGGTAAAAGTGACATTTTATTTTCCGAATACGAAACGTTGGGCTAAGAGGCCAAGTGGCGCCATCTCGCGAGCAAAATAAAATCAATTTCACTCCGCGCTAGTCTTCTTCTTTAGCACTAATGCAAAAAATTGAACGTTTAGCACGCAGTGCACCCCCCGAAAGTTACTGATTTTACTAGTGACTGTCTTAAAATTTATTAAAATTTGTTTATTAAATAGAAACAAGTATTAAGTAAAAATGTATTGACAAAAAAATTGTTCTCAAAGCATGTAGTTTCTTCATTCAATTTATTCCAAAGAAGTGTTCTCGGGAAGTAAGGTAATTTTATGTGATAATTTCCTTTAATATTTTGAATTTTTAAATAAAATCGCCGATGACGCCGGCAAATCAGCGCACAAAATGGGTGCACGTAACTTAACATTTTGTGTTGCCGATGTTTTACTTGCTGTAAGGGAAAATACGAATTTTAAATCTTAAAATTCAGAGTGATTTTAAAGATTCCTGACTGTTAAAATGTTTCCACTGAAAGGGATAATTAAAATTTATTCATGTAAATTCAACATTCATATTTCATTTCCATTATGTACTATGTTCACGGATAATTGAGTTAAAACTGTATGTCTTACCAGTCTCTTTATTTCACCATTTTTTGCTTTATAGAAATGTTTGCGAAAATGAGTTTCACTTTTCTAGTTCTAATTTGGTGATACAAAGTTCTTAGTTGTAATTAAACTTTTCCATGTTCCTAGTAACTTTTGTAGTATTCTCCACATTCTATTAATTTTTGCAGTATTGCTAATATTCTAATGTTACATGCTTTTCCCATTGTGAGCTTTGAGAGCACAGATAAAATCCAATATTTATTTCAATTGTCTCTTTATAACTATAATTTATGTGTCTGCTCTCAACCGCCAAGCGGGACGGACGTAACCTAGAGCCGAGTTGCTTGTGCAGTTAGCAGTGCTTGAATCAAAATCTTATCAGTGCTTGTGCGATCGATAATTCTTCTGCATAGGCGTAGACCACGCTCGTTTTGCCGCATTGCGGCAAAACTATAATACGAACAATTATATTATCAAGACAAGTGCACCGTCACATAGACAAATTCTTAAAGTGAGGTTATCTCCAGTTTCGTGACAATACAGAACTAAAAAGTAAGTAATAGAATAAACAATCCAACTAAACAAGACAGTGAAATATCTAAAATGTTATCAGAAGATGTCCCCCTAGGGGGACATATCAGCAGTTCCATAGAACTACTAAACAATGAAAGTACAAGTGACTCGTATGCAACACTTGCAAATTCGCAGTTCACACACGAAAACCAAATGGTAGATATTCAACAACAATACCAACATCTACTACATCAAAATCATATGCTACAAGAACATCTTCAAAAATTAGAACAACAAAACCAAATACTACAACAACAACTTCAACATTCTCTGTCCGGTGCAACAAACAACGAGGGGGCAGCAGCAGAATATGTCCCACGAGCACCTGTGGAACGTACACAAACGCCTGAATACCAACACCATGCAGAAGATACTTCAGGAAGAAACAGCAGTGAACAACAATCAACAAGTGCACATCAGCAGATAACAAAAAAAAGAGGATCCACAAAAGTAAGTGACTATAGTGACGCAAAGCGTAGAATGCTAAATAATAGTGCAACAAAAGACCTTACTCTAACAAATAAATACTCAATTTTAGAAACAATTGAAGAACCAAATGACAATGTAATTAATTTAGAACCACAAAATGAAAATGTAAAAATACCTCCCATATGCATTAGAAATGCAGGAAACATAACACTCCTAACAAAAGATCTCACACAATTAATAGGAAATGGATTCACACTTAAAACCACAGGAGATTCGGTAAAAATATTTCTAAAAAATG